>VZTO01004794.1:18302-34834 GCA_013400615.1 Syrrhaptes paradoxus | reverse complement strand
CCCCCAGCTCAGCCACCTTCCCCCGACATCCCCCTGAGGCACCGGTCGCTCGCTTTCCCCAAATGCCGGTATCCCCCGAGCGTGGGACGTCCCGCCTTTAGCCGCCTTTTTCTGCCCCCGCCCGGCCCCCCCCGCACTATTGTGGGTTGCGTGCTTGAAAGCTTCCCTCCACCTCTGCTTAGGAGCTGCTGGTAGCATCGGTACCGTCTGTGTGCGGGGAGCAGGGAGGAGGGGAGAAAAGCGGGATGTGGTTTGAGATGTTGAATCAAGTAGTTGGGTAAAACAAGAAAAACTGGAGAGCAAACTGTGGGAGAAAAGATAGAATCAGAGGGTGAGGACAAATTGTAGGATGATTGTGCTATGTAGCTGAAGATGATGTGATTATACAGCTGCAGTTTGTTTTCAGGGTGTTGTAAGTCGGATCTCCAAATTTGATTTATTGGGTGATCTTTATCTTGTTGCCTCGGGGAATTGTATGGAACCCCTCCCTTAGATTTCCCTTGTCCGGAGTTTCATGATCAGGGGAAAAAAAAACCCCAGTTATTTTAGCAACCTTAAATGGGCTGGGAAAGTGCTTTTTTCCTCTTAACTGTGCCTTGATTCCGACTGTTTCTATCGAGTCCTGATGGAAAGATTCAGAATGTGGCTCTTTGTCATATAGGGTAATCGTTCACTCATTTTATCACTCGAGTATCAGGGAACGTGCAGGGTACCTGGCAAAACAGAAAACACGCTTGGTACCCTGAAGATTATATAGATTGGTTGCTTAACTGCAGTAGGATAGAAGTTGGGGTCCTAAATAAGTAAGGGTAAAGGAGGGGAGAGTGACAAGACAGGTGACAGTGATCATTCTTGTCCTCTTCCTTCTCCCTGAGGTCTAGTGTGGCTGCAGAATTGAGGTTCTGAAAGGGGCATTTTTTTTTTTTCCTTGGTAAGGTGAAGGTTATGGTTTAGGGTATGGTGGTTATGTATAATGTGTGCAGTGTGTGTTGTGTATGCATTTATATATTCAGAAGCCACAGAAAGAGAAGACATAAGAACAGCATATGAGGACAGGCAGGCAGGAGGAGAACACAGTAAAATTTGATCAAAACATAGACAGCAGTACTGACAGTTGGGCCTGAAAGGCAAACATAAAAAGCAAGAACTGCACTTACAGCACTAGGGGGTTTCGACGAAGTGATACAGGGGGGAGGGGGATTATAGAGTCAAAACAGTTTCATTTTCTTTTTCCTTTTTCTTGAATAGCAAAATAGAGAAGTTGTGCAAATGTCAGATACTTGAAAAGATACAGGGGGAAGGAACAGCGAAGTTGAGGGTGTGCTGATATTGGACAGAAGGAAGGTCCGTGAGTTTTGGAAGCACCAGAACTTGACTGCAACCTTGATACTGGGGAGTGAGTGGTGAGTGGCACAGGGCATCCTGGGCTGCAGACTTGCATGATAAGGAGAAATATGTGTGAATAGAGGAAGATGGTATGGGGGACAAAGATAAGGAGTTTAGTTGTCTAGGTGTAGTATCCCTGATCTATTCTATGTCACTGTAATTATGTGTGAATACAAAATGGAGAGAGGTGGAGTGAAGTGACAGAATGCAGGAAATACTATTTGGGTAATGAATGTTTAGCAAATAGTACTTGGGTTGTGGAACCAATTTAAATTGTAGTGAGAAGCACCATAGCTCTGGCTATGAGCATTTGATGACAGTTTTAGGTAGGCTACGTAGTGAACTTCTTCGTAGCGTGTTTGGTCTTACTGATTCCTGCTGCACGTGCACAACAGCTAGAGTTCTATGGGACAAAAGCGTTACTATATCTAATCTATAACTTCTCATACTGTGTTATTGAATCCTGGTGCAACTTCTACTTGTAATAAATAATTTTCCATGTCATCATATGTAGACCGGCTCTTCAACTGTGTATTGGTGCCACTAAGGATGTGAAAGGGAGATTGGGTATTTTGGTATCTTGAGAATGGTTTGGATTTTTGGTGTGAAGGATGAAGTTGTTACTGCTTCCGGGTGGTGGCCATTGGAAGAGAAGCTCATACTCAGCTGCTCTGTTAGTTTTTGGAAGCTGTGGGTTCATCCCAGTGTCCATCCCCTGTGATAGACAGGAAACATGTTAGTGATGAGAGGAGCAGAAAAATTAAAACAGAAAAATACCCTCTTGTCATTGCTGATAATTTTTGGTATTGGTGATATAGTAATAACATTATCTGCATCATAAAGAGCTTCTGGAGTAAAAGTTCTTATTTGAGGCCTGTTTCTCCAGCTGGTAGAGGTAGGAAAGGTGTTTACAAGAAGTGTACTCAGGAGGTCCCAGATTTTTATGTGACTTCACAGAGGATTGCATGGGTTTATGTTTCTTTGGTAATTAATTTGTATAGCCAAAAGCTTGGTTTTAAATAAAAAAAAGTAAAACAAACAGGAGCAGGACTTCCACAAATGCATTTTGGAGCAGTTTGTGTTTCAGATCACATGCTAGGCATTGTAAGTGAATTTGTTTTTTAGGCTGTGTTATTATTTTTCCCTGTTACAGGTGTGGTATCAAGGTGTAGGATCCATATTTTGGTGTAACATATTCTGTTTGGGATGGGTTGCTTGTTCTAAACCAATTCCTACCCCTCTCTCCAGCCCCTTTAACAGAAGAACGGTGAAAAAAAGTAAGAAAGAATTGCAGGTTGTGTATAAACAACTTACAGTCCTGGAATGCTGCATTGATTTGTCTCTTGAAGCTGTCTGCTGTTGCAAGGAACAAACTAGATTATAAATTTGGTAGCTTTGAACACTTAACAAGCATTTTTTTCTTTTTTCTTTGTTTTTCTTGGAAGAGTGGGAAATGCATCTGTTAAACTGGAAGATGTGGTATTTTGTGGGCAGGTATTGTGAGTCTGTAACAGGCAATGTTGTTAGCAGCCTGCTAGACACAGATGAGGGTTTGCTGCCTACTCTCCATTTACATCAGCTGGGTCCGGGTGTGCCCTGCACTGTTTGATAAATGATATGATTTTCAGATCTAAAGCCCCCTAGCTGTAGTGGAGTCATGTCTGCCCTGGGATGTATGGATGTTTTAGTACATAGCTTAATAATTTATGATGATAAATAGAGAATTAGGGATACAGGTCCACAAGGGAACTTAGACTAACCTTGTTTTTGCAGAGTGCTACCTAAAGATATTTCTCTGTTGCTAAAGTCGTGGAAGTGGTATGTCGTCTGTGGACATTTTGGGTATATCTCTGAGGTGTGAGTTTTGTTTTGAGAGCGTTGCTGTAATTTCAGAATTTTATTTTAATCTATCAGTTTGGTGTGCTATGAAAAATGGGCAGTTTGCTCTGAACTTACTGAAGTTCTGAACTCAAAAGCGGATGGCTTTTAATATTGTTACTTTGAAGGGACTTTACTTATGCCAGTTGTATGCTTAAGAAGAAGGTTGTGTTTTTATTGGAGCTTGTGTGGCCAGGTAGGGAGAGAAGTGTTATGTATTTAAATAAAAATGGCAACTGGAGCTGGTGTTTCTACTAGAGGAAGGGTTGAATGTGCTGTTACTCATAATAGTTAATTATTATATATTCTCAGTTAATTTGTTAGAGGAGGAAATGCCTTTTGATCATAGCTGATCATTTGGACTATTGTGGTATCGCATAAAAGAAGTACAGGGTGCTTTTTAGGTCAAAATAATATTTTGTCTTGTATCTTGCACCTAAATACAAGGAAAAGAACAACATGACAAGAATAGCCTTTAAAAATAGCCTTTGAGCTTTTCTGGGTCATGGTAGTATGTAGGAAAGAATTCAGCAAGGAAGAAAACTTTCTTGATGGTAACATCCTGTATTTGTTGGGTTTTAGGGGTTCCATGTAGCTTGCACTAAGATGTTTTTTATTTTTTCAAATTGACAAAGGGAAAGCAAAGATCCAGCCAAGTCAAATTTCGTGAAGCAAACCCCTGTATGCTTCCTATCCTAGGCACTAGGTGATCATTTCAATTTGCCAGCCAATGTGCCAGCTACAAAACCAGCTGAGTTCATGAACTCAGAGTTACAAAACTAACTTGCGTGAAGGGCAGTGGTTTTTCAAGTAGAGGGTTTAGAAGGGTATCCTATTGCTTAAGTTACAAGATTGATAAAAACACAGTCCTGATGTGTGGAGGAGTTGGGTGACTTTGATTTTAGTACTTGGGCTCAGAAGAAAACTCAGAGGAGTTTTGACACTTTTGTTAATTTCTGACGAGACTCAATCTGCAGAGAAAGGAATACACTATGCTATATATAATACTTCTCTCTAAACGGGAGCAAGGCGTAAACTAAAGTCCCTTGATGACAGGCAGATCTAATTTCTGTTTCTGTTGGAGTCTAACATTTGAGGCTGTTGTATCATTCTTTTTTCTCATAAGTGGGTGATTTTGCTCTCTGTGCTCTTCATTCCCATAAAGGCTGATTTGACTCTCCAATATATTTTATTGCTATTGAGGGGTTGTTACACTGACAGAAACTCATTACTTGCAGCTTGTTTTCTGTTAAGTGCATGGTTGAAGTCCTCATTACCACTTGGCTTCCTCCCTCGTTTGCTTTCCATTTGGAATGTGTTAGTTTTAATATCCACAGTTAAAATTACCAGACAGAGAACTTACAATAAGCTGATTGAATGTTTGTGTTCTTGAAATAAAGCCTACTCCTAGGGAGAAAGTGTATTTCAGTATGTAGAACACAAAGCTAGAGCTCTGTGTTAGAACGTAAATGTTTAAATTATGCTGGGTATCTTGGTAACTAATGCTGAGGAAATGCAGCTTTTATCATCAGACTGTCTGTATAATTCTGCCTCTTTTCCAGCACATCTTCCATGTCTTCTCTTTCTTGCCTCGGGCATCTGAACGTTGTTCAGTAGCACTAGAACTTAAGTTCTTAATGTTTTTCTTCTGCTTAAAACTTTTGAAGTTTAAAATGTCTGAAGGCCTAATTGTGTTTCTTTTTTTTGTTGTTTTTTTCCTTGTGTGTTTGTTGTGCCATAGGAAAATAAATAATATAGTAGTTTGGCAGTCTGGCTCCGATATTTCCTGCAAACAGAGTGTGTATCACAGTGGAATTTTTATATTGTACTGTGTGAGCATGACTTGTGAAGTGCAGAAGATAGAATGTGACAAGGGGATGATTCTCCCTTCGGAGTTTGTCTGAAGACATGAGTGGGTGCAGTGAAGAAGAAACATGAGGTTGCTGTTGACAGTTGAAACCAACTGATAACTGTGGGCTTGAGTTCTGTTTTCTGAAGGTGCTGAAGTAGGGAGGAGGACTGGTATGGCTAATCTTTCTTAATTGGATGTTGTCTCGACCATCTTGGGGAGTTTTGGAAGAAGATGAACTTGGGTGTGTAAACACAAAAATATGGAAGAAAAGGCATCAAAGAGAAATTCAGACTGGACATAAATAGGGAGAAGAGTAGTGTAATAGGAAATTAAGTGTTTTGAGGGCAAAGCAGTTGAGAAGGATTTCCCTGCCATATGTAGTTAATGCTAGTATAGATGTTTTATTGTTCTGAATTCAAGGGATATCTTCAGCAGAAGATTTGATGTTGCATTAAGGACAGCATACCAAAATAATCTTTGTTATTTAATCCTCCAAAAGGAAATGCAAATAAAACAGTTGAGATATTATTCAACTTAAAGTGTTGTTCAGCACATGAAAGTAAAATAGTATTTTCTTCAGACGTGATCAGGAATGTCCAGCCAAAATGACCTAATTTATAACATTTCTACCTCTGCAGAAAGGGAAGTGAACAGTAGGTCTTAACGAAACCCTTAACTGATCCTGTTCAACACTAAAGGGGCACATCTTCCCCCGTGTTCTTCTGTGATGCTTGGAATATTGAGCTGGAGGAGATTTTTTTTTTGAATCCTGTCTCGGTGCTTTGATACTGTGTGTATATATATATTTTTATATATATATATATTTTTTTTTATCTGTGCGCGCGCGCGTGTGTGAATTTAAGTGGTAGCTAGGGGAGTAATGTTATGCAAGTAGGGAGGACCTGAGGGCACTGGGTTGCCTGGCTGTACTATAGTTAAGCGCACTGTGTTGTAACATTACACGAGCCTCTGTGACACACCCTTCATCTGGATTTTTCAAAACATTACCAGTTCCACTGAATTAAAAACAAAGGTTAATTTTATTTGCTTTTCTTTCCCCATTGCAGCAGAGTGGCCGAAGACCATGACAGGTCTCCCAAGCACATCGGGAACTACTGCCAGTGTGGTCATTATCCGCGGGTCAAAGATGTATGTTGCTCATGTTGGTGATTCAGGAGTGGTGCTGGGAGTCCAGGATGACCCCAAAGATGACTTCGTGAGAGCTGTGGAGGTGACACAGGACCACAAGCCGGAACTTCCCAAAGAAAGGGAGAGAATTGAAGGCCTTGGGGGCAGGTAGGTAACTGTCTCTGTGCTTTTTACTTTAGTTGGTGCTATTTTTTATATATATATAAATATAGTTTTTTAATATATATGTACTTTTTACATCATCTGAGTGCTATTTGTGTCTTTCTGACTGAGCTAGTCTTAAGCTTGCTTGTTTTAGGGGAGCAAGCAAGTTGGTGAATCTTATAATCTATTTATGTTCCTTCCCTATCTGTGGTCTGTTATTTTCTAGCTTGTTGGGGAATAAGTTATAGTGATCCATTGTTACACTGTTGTGCTGTTTGCTAGTGGCTTGTGGTATAACCAAAATTTAATTTCCGGGTGGATTCCCGTGCACCTGAGGTGTGGTTGTAATTCTAAATGTTCACTGAAAACTTTGAAAGTGAAGATACTGATATTTGACCTAATTTTCATTAAAATCAGAGCGGGAAAAAAAAGAATTGTTTTTCTGTATAAATAATGATACAAGCTCTGGAGTATCCGGTTGCCGAATGGTAGAAACACAGCAGTTTTGACACAAAATGCTCTATAATTTCCTATGCATTCGGCATTGTTTGTGAGGTGACAGTGGCAGCTGTTGAGTAGGCTCTTCAAAGCTTCTGTTTACAGAATATAAAATAAAAAAAAAATCTTAGATTTGAAACAAGATACTGTGGCTTTTTTTTTTTGTTTAAATATATGCTTAAAAATGTTAGATTACCACATTTTAACACATATCTTCACATTAGTAATTTCTTAGCTGTCAGGAGCTGGCAGCTGCTAACACATCTCTCGGTTGTGGTTGATGCGTGTTCCCCGTGACTGAGGAGGAGAGCAGGCAGGTTTGTCAGATGGCACTAATGTTTTGAGACAAACCTCAGGGCTCGCATTTGGCGTAGCTTCACAGGAGCTCTCTGTTCTTTCGTCCTACAGTACCGCACCAGATGGATGGGCACAGTTTCCTTCTCTTAGCAGAGATCACTGAAGGTTTTCCTGTTGACATCATTCATACGAGAACCTGTCAGCACATTAACCTTCAGATATTTGTGTCTCTAGAAGGTGGAAGCTGATCAGTTAGGTGTATTGGTAGCTTTTCAGGAAGGGTGACTTGCAGTTTTGTTCGGTTAGTACTTCTAGATGTATGTTTCCTCGGAGATTGAAACATTCCGAAGCTTCAACAAAGCACTCCCTGGACCTTTGTATCAACAGGAATGGTTGCAATTTTTTTTTTTAACCTTTATTTTTACTGGTACTCCTGTTTTTCCAGGCTGGCTGTTGCAGGCTGTTGTGAGGCAAATGGTAGGAGTGAGGTGGAACTGTGCAACTCTGCTTGTTAATGTCTTCTCTTGCGTGAGAGAGAATTGGGAAAAGTTAATGCGAGAGCATAATTGAATCTTTCATTAAAAATGGTATTTTGCTAGTAACAGTCTCTGAGTGTGGCTTGAGGTCATCTTTCAGATAATGACTGAAGTTAGCTTTGTGTGGTCATTAGTTGTACAAATGGATGAAATTGATTTTAGGATGTGGTGTTTGACTTCACTGCACCGTGCATGCGAAAGGATGGAGCTAAACATACTCTTGTTGTTAAGGCCTTTTGAAGTCTCAGGAAGTGCATCTTGAATAGCTTCAGTATGAGGAATCTTGAGACTGTTCCAGAGCTTCTCAGTTTCTAATTACCAATGGCTGTTCCTTGGATGAAAGCTAGCTTTTAAGTATCTAGTTCTTAACTTGGTTGGGACCAAGCTTTGCTAGTTCTTTGTTCTGTTGCCTTTTCTTGCTTGATGGCTCGTACTCTGTTCTTTCTTCCCTGCCTCCCCTGCCCAATAACAGCTGCCCTGTTTACTTGCTCTGGAGCTTCTCCTTTGACCCTTCTAATGCCATCTGTGAGACCTAAAACCAGTGCTCAGTGCTGTAGAGCAGGTGTTAACATTCAAATGCAGAGCTGTTTCTTCCTATCTCCTGCTTTCTGCAGATAGCAACTATGAACAATCCCTCTTTTATTTCTGCCTGGTGTTGGTGCACCATTAAGGAAATCCCTACAGAAGGCTGCTCCTTTCTCTTTTGTTTTTTCAACTGTACTCTGCTGCTCTTCACTGCCAAGCTTTGGCAGATGGAGAAAGCTGAAGGAGGAACTACATGATATTTCCACCCAAGTGAGTTGATGTTGATGGTCCTCATCTGAAGCAAGCAAACTCAGTTTTGCTTTTTCTCTGACAGATTAAAAAGATACTCTTGCATCTGGTTGTTGCAGCCAGCCAGAATGTCTTCCAGGTCTTCATTTCCCTGCTTTTTCTTTTCTTCTGCTCTTCAAGTCTCACTTTTCCCTGTGGCTTAATATGGAATGAAACTATCTAAGTGATACCGTGTGTTCTGAAATATTTAATTGTGCTGTGGACTTCCCTGAGGGTACTGCCGTTATTGACTCCATATTTGCATATTTAACTAGTTTTGTGTCATTGAAACTAATTTTTATGCTTTTCATTTCCATTCCTTTTTAACCCCTGCCTCTTCCTGATGGTTGTAGTGTGATCAACAAGTCCGGTGTGAATCGTGTTGTTTGGAAGAGGCCTCGCCTGACTCACAATGGCCCTGTGCGCCGCAGCACCGTCATTGACCAGATTCCTTTCCTGGCAGTTGCTAGAGCACTTGGTAAGTCATGCTCACCACCGCGTACAGGCCACCAGCACTGAGTTATACCCCGTTTTCCCAAAACATAGAGTTTGTAGGGATTCACTCACTTGCCTTGATTACAAGGCCTTCTGAAAGTCTAGGCCTTTTAAAAGTATTTTTAATACAATATGGATTTTGTTTTTCAAATAAAGCTGTAAAAGGTGTCATTGGTAAGTGAAAGACTCGCTCTGCAACATACAGGATTTTCAGTGTTGGTCTTAAAGGATGGTACTTCATCTCTGTTGCAAATGAAAATGTACGAAGCAGTATATGTCTCCAAGATGGAGAGATCGTTTGTCTTTTTCTTGCTGAAAAAGACTAATATTTGATAGGGTGGTGGTAAGAATAAATTTTTCTGTATAGCATATGAATGACTTGGGTCCTTCATTTGTGATTAGTCTGGTTCTTTCAAGACTTAGCATAGAATGAACAAAGGGATGAAAGTCAAGTCTGTGTTTTATCTATAACTTGGCTTTGTGAGAGTATTAATAATGGGAGACTGTCTCCGAGGAACACTTTATTCAGAGGACAAAAAGGCATATTACAGTACCTAGCAAACTTGTTATGAATGGTTTTTGGGAAGTACTTCATAACTTAATCTTTGGATACCTCTTGCCTCTGAGTGTGTTAGTGTTTTCTGATCAGATTTTTTCCTTAAATTTCATTGCAGAGCACCAGTCTTCTGCAGTTTATTTTTTTCCTTACTTCCTCCCTTTGCCCCAGTGAAGAATCTTCTGTCTGGGTATACCCAGTATAGATTAGATTTTGTGGAAATGTGTTATAATATTTTTACCTGTGAAAACTGTCCTGTGACTTAATTTCTTCTTGGCAAGCTTGACAGTTATGTGATAGTGTTGTCAGTGTTCCTAGACCAGCTGGCAGAGTGTCATGGGGACAGTCTGTTCCTGGGACCATGGTCATCTTGATAATTGCATAGCATTACTGTGTCTTATTTCAAAGGCAGTGATCTCTGTTCCATATGGATTTGTCCAGTGTTAAGAAGAATTTTGCAGGGATAACTGAAATTGTAAAAGATAGCTGTATGTCAGGGGAGGAGTCAGAGGTGGCTGAATGGTGATACTTTACTAAAAATAAAATTTTAATTTTATGGATGTTTTTCTCTGTATCTTACAAGTTTTTGTGTGTCATATTTTAGGCGAGACAGATGTTTATGGTTAGTAAAACTGACTTGAGAGTTTGAGTAAATCTTTCGGAGTTAATACGTGACTAGTAAATAGAGATCTTCATCCACAGAGCGACATATCTCTCTTTATCCCTCTTTACCCATTTTCTGCAGGAGGATAAGTGTTCCTCATAGAGTACAAAAGGTGTGTGCTTAATTTTGATGAATCTTTCATTCCTATGATTGTGAGTTTTTGTTTGTCCGAATAGCTCGATGACTTTTTGATCCGGTTCCTCTCTGCAAGTTGAACAAAAGGATTTGGCTGGGTTCTGGGTGCAGATGGGAACTGAAGGAATGATGCATCTGTTAGTCCTCTATTGCGTTCTTTCCAGTTACGTGGATGAAGAGGATTACTGGAGAGCTTCAGGTCCAAGCAATGAGAACACCCATCTTTTAACAATTTTTGGTGTCAAAAGTTAGCAGATTTGAAAGCTTAAAACAAAGCTTTGGCATCTTCGACTCATGGAGAAATGCGTTTACAACGTCACAGTGTTTTGGTGCTTTGGCTGCTCACGGAGCCTCTGTAGCCCCATCACATCCCCTTCTGAGGAGGTATGACAAACCTCCTGCAAAAAGGAACACAGCTGCTTCGCTCTGTAGGACCCAGATGGCGCACAGACGCTCACAGTTTGGAAACAGGATTTAACTTCTTTCTGAGGCCAGCATGCCCCTTACGCTGCGTACAAAAGACCTACCACGGCTAAAGCCATTTGCATTCATGCTACTGCTGCCTGCTCGACCTCTTGGCTGACTCCCAGATTGCTACCCAGGCTGGCACAGCACTGCTGCGTGGGAGCCTCTCCAAGCAGAGCAATAACTGTCAGGGTTGACATATACTGGTTACCAGTACTCTAGTCAATCCCACTAAGATCTAGCACTCTTATTCTTTCTGTTAAGTCCGGACTCATTTGTTATTCTTGATGGAAATCCCATACGGATCTCAGACTGGACAATAATTATACAATAATTTTCCGTAGGAGAGCAGGTCTCTTTGACACTCTGCATCGTGGAGAGAAACATAGAGTTCTGAATTTACTGCCTTCTAAGTAGGAAGATTATCTGATTAAAAAACCTAAAATTTACACCCTAGGTTTAAAGTTTGTCTTTCTCTTACAACACTTCAAAATATGTTGATGTAGTCTGATCCCTCATCCAGTCCTTAAGTCTAGCGCTCATGGGAAGGAGTACAGCAGATGTTTTAGAAATAGCAGAAATAAAACACTGTGGAAAAGTGTTTCATTCGTCAAATATTTGGACAGCAGAAAGTATACTGGTGCAATAGAAGTCCTTCTGGCCAGATTAATTCTGTTGACATTCCCATTACTGTTCTGATGGTCTACAGTGTCTTTCTGCCCTAAAATAAGTATTTGTGGTATGCACTTTAATTACCACTGCTTCTCACGGTAGTAGTAACTGCATTTAAGTAATGTTTAATTTATTTCTAGCCCCATAACAAGTCAGAAATATTTAGGATTCATACTGGCTCTGTATAGTATCTGTACACTGCTTTTACTGTATTCAGGTTTTAAGCCTTCTAGTGAAATATTTTAGACTGTAGCAGAGTATTCTGCGTTGTAAGCATAGCCACTTCTGCTAACCTGGTGTGTACTATACAGGTTTGACTTTTCAGAAGAACATTAATTTCCTGCTGACCCCTACAAAGAGTTGTGTACCAGAAATGTGACTGCTCAGCGTATAGGTGCTACAGTGTTGGCTCTGACTGTGATACAGAAGCTGTTTTCCAGAGCAAAGAAAGAAAAGCAGTAACAAAACCTTTCTCCTAAAGGTAGAATTTATCCAGGTTTGGTCAGAGCATTTCTTCTGTTTTACCCCTTGTCTTTCAGCTAAGCAAATGCTGTCTAGCATTGTCTTTTGAAGCTTGAAATTCCACTTTTGTGTTCATTTGAAGGATTTAATTCAAGGCCAGAAATCGTGAGTAGCTTCCTGGATGCCATTTTAGCTCTTCACCCGTACCTTTGCATACTAGTTCTTGCGGGCTTTTCTCATGCCGTGTGCTCTGGCGTAGCACCAGACAGACAGCTTTTTTCTCTCTTGCTTGTGATTTTGCGAACATACAAGCAGAGATGAGCCGTCAGAGTGAAGACTGCCTTGAGAGCAGCTTTTACTTCCACCATTCATTTTAAATGCAATTATTTGTTTAATTTGCTATTGAAATACCATTCTCTTGCCTGTGCTTTCCTTTTCTATATAGTATTGAGGGTTGCATTCTTTCAACAGGTTTGATTGAAGTACTATGTAAAAAGAAGCTCTTAAAAAAGTACTCCTAAAGGAGTAGGGACAGTTTTAAAGCCTCAAGTGCTGTCTGGGTAACTTTTCTGCTCACTGCTACCTTCAGTTTTGTCCTCATCCCCGAGACTGAGCTGTCTTTAGTTGTTCCTGGGTTGCATGAATGGGACGTTGTGCTGCATTCATCTTTCGGCTGCTGTGAAGATGCCCTCTCGTGGCTATAGGACTAGGTTGCCGTGAGTTTTGGTTGAAAACATTTTCCACCTCAGCTCAGCCTGAATGGTTTTAAGTGGTTCGTGTCTGTATCGTTGCTGAAATTTCTCTCACTTCCTAGCAGCCCTGCCTCATTGGCAGTGAAAAAAGGAAGTTCTGTAAGTCTTCTCTTTGTACTAAGAGACCTTTGAGATAAAACTTTGATTTAAAAAGATCTGGGATTAATCAAACTGGGTTTTCGTTTTGGACTGACTTATAAAAGTAAACTTTTCTTTCCTCTATTAAAACCAAAAGATATTTTTGTATTCAAAGCAGCATGTTCCAGAAACACAAATGAAAGGCTTGATTTATATGACTTCTGGACATACTTTTCTTATAGAAGGCTTTGGGCTTAATCCATTCCAGTCTGCTTATGTGATGGGTGGTTTTGTTTGTTACTTTGCTGGCAGCAGCTGAGTTGCAAGTAGGGTTTTTTTCATTGTATTTTAAAAGGTGATAGTAAGCAGGTAAGAGGGACTGCATCTTTTGCTGCATTGTTATAGGTAGCTAAATTAGTTTCCTGCTCCTTTATTATAAGATCTTAAACATCTAGTTTTGATTTTGTAAGATGCGGTGTAGTTTTTGTGTAGATCTTTGTATGTTATTCTGGTTCCAGTCATGACTAAGAAACAGGCATGATTTTTCTGGAAGATATAGAAGGAACTGCATTAATACTGGTTGTTTTTTTGTTTTGTTTGGAAAACAAATGTACAAGCCTAACACCAAAAGAAGTATTACTGGTCTGTAAGTTTTTAAGAGAACAAGATTGTTAAGTTTTGCAAATGTTTGTTTTTTAATTCAGAACAAAAATAGCATGGCTCAGAAAGTGAAGTCTGAGAGCCTGGCGTTCCAGTTCTGTAATACCAGCCTTTGGCATATCACATCGTCTTGGTATCTCAGCTTCCCAGTCCGCTGAAGGGTCGCTTGTCTGTCTGCTTGCTTTGGGACAAATTAAAGATTTCAGAGCACTTCAAAACACCTAAGGAAAAGTGTACTCGGCTTTCTGGCTTACTTTCCTCTCCCTTGTTCCTTCCCAGAATTATAATGGAGGGTGCTGTGTAAAGTGACTCTCCCAAAGTTTGTCATATATTCCTCAGCTGCTGTGGAGGCTGTACTCTCCAGCTGGCCAGAGCAAGACATACAGCTGACATTAGTATTCTATCTATGCAGCAGCTCTAAAAAGCATTGACTTACTCTGTGGTGCTCTGCCCTTTGGGGGGAAAAAAAAAGGCAAAAAAAAAAATAGTTCATCACCCTAGTGGAATTTAAAATTCACGGAGAATTCACTTCTCAGTGTACATTTACAGCAAACTTGCAATGCTGCTTTGACAGAGTTGATGCTACAGGAGATTACTTGAAAGAATGTATTTTGCCGAAAAAAGCATGTTTAATAAACTTAGTCTTTGAAGCTGTCAGTCCTTGAGCTAGTTGAGCTACTGTTACCAGGTAGTGTGGCAGCGGTTCTAACGCAGGTTATGGCATGCCAGCGATTAATTCCTGTGTCAAGCCCACACCTCTGTGTATAGTTCCTCCAAGGCCTTTAGAAGGGCAACTCGCTGTGGAGGAGAGACACCGAGGTTGAAAGGCTTTCAGCAGCTTTTCAGGCTGGGCTTCTGCTTAGGAGTTTGACCTGGGATTTGTGGGGTGTGGATTCACGGTGTGTGTTCCCAGAATCTCTGTATAATCCTTGGCATCCCCTTTATAACCAATGTGACATTCCCGTTTATCCCCATGAGGAGCCTTCTTCCTCTTGGAGAAAGGTTCTCTGCAATGGGTATGGTTATTACTCAGCTGTTTTCTCAGGAGGAGCAGCAGATGGGTGTGATGACATGTTTGTAGATGAATCAAAATTAAATAGCATCAGGTTATTTTTATCGTGCAGCACATATTTTTAATTAAAAAAAGATTCAGCTCGTAACATTTGTTATTTCTCTTAAATGAGTATGAAGGAACTAGCAAATAAAAGCATAAAAATACTATGTGTGTTGGAAATTGATGCTGCCACTTGATTCCAAGGTCTGGCTGTTGTAAGATCCTGAGATCTTGTTTATTTTACCTGCCGTGTCCATGACAGGCACGATGTGAAGAACTCTCAGCGCATGAAGACTTTTTGTGGCAGTTCATGTACAATAATTGCTGTGCTGGAGCTCAGCTCCTCTGTTACAGTATTTTGATCTTGTTGCCAGCTGGCTTGCTTTGTTGAGAGTTTGCGGAGGGAGAGTGCACCTCTGTACAAGCAGGCTTGGCTTTTAATTAGCTCTTATTAGAAGCATGTGTTTGTGTCTGCTGCTGCTGCAGTGAAGGTGAATTGGTGCTTTAATGAGGATGGACCATCCGTGCTTGCTGTGGTGAAGTGGAGTAATTGGGTTGAAGTATTCCTTTTCCTGATTCTGGAAAAGTCTTTTCAAATGGTTGATAGCTTGAGGCAAAGCTTATGGAAGGAAGTAGGAAGACAAAAAACTTATTTATTATCTTTAAAAGGGTGGTGATGGGTGCAGAAGAAGGCTACAGGCATGCTTTCTGAAGCCAGCAAAAAGCAAAGAAGAAAAACCTGACAAAACCTTACTCTTAAACTGGAGTTCTTAAGCTTCTGTATGCTTTTCAGCTTTGCCATTTGAATTAATTTTTACTTTTAGAGTTATGTGTTCTGCACAGGAAAATCTAGCCAGTGGTTGTAAATAATGATGTTACTTTTTGTTGCTTCTCACTATAGGAAGCTATGTATCAACATAGAAAATAAACAGGAAGAAAAGGTGTTAGTGCAACATAACACCAAGGCCTGTCCTTAGTAAAAGCTTTTTCTTTTCCAAGTATACCTGATAAATGAAATGAAAATAAATTGATATGGAAATGCATTTTTCTGTTGGAGTGGCTTTTACTTCAGGATGTTTTGGAGGAAGCACATGAACTCATAGATATTTTGATTCGAACGTGTTATTCCGATCCAGCTCAGGCCATCGTTACTGGCGAGGTGACCCCACACTCGGGCGCATAGCAAGAAAGGTTTAAAAATAGAAGGGTTCACTGCGTGAGGCCTTCCAAGGGAGGGAGGCTTTAGCTCTCGTTTTTTTGCTTTCCTGCTGGAACCCCGGCACTGCTCGTGTTCCTGTGGCTTTTCTCCAACTCCAAAACTTGGCACATGGTGTTCAGCTGGAAAGATGCTCTAACACAGCGCTGCAGGGCTTTGAAAGTGGCGCTAATGCTGCTGAAGGAGGAATGGGAAAGAGAAATTAATANTCTGAGAGCCTGGCGTTCCAGTTCTGTAATACCAGCCTTTGGCATATCACATCGTCTTGGTATCTCAGCTTCCCAGTCCGCTGAAGGGTCGCTTGTCTGTCTGCTTGCTTTGGGACAAATTAAAGATTTCAGAGCACTTCAAAACACCTAAGGAAAAGTGTACTCGGCTTTCTGGCTTACTTTCCTCTCCCTTGTTCCTTCCCAGAATTATAATGGAGGGTGCTGTGTAAAGTGACTCTCCCAAAGTTTGTCATATATTCCTCAGCTGCTGTGGAGGCTGTACTCTCCAGCTGGCCAGAGCAAGACATACAGCTGACATTAGTATTCTATCTATGCAGCAGCTCTAAAAAGCATTGACTTACTCTGTGGTGCTCTGCCCTTTGGGGGGAAAAAAAAAGGCAAAAAAAAAAATAGTTCATCACCCTAGTGGAATTTAAAATTCACGGAGAATTCACTTCTCAGTGTACATTTACAGCAAACTTGCAATGCTGCTTTGACAGAGTTGATGCTACAGGAGATTACTTGAAAGAATGTATTTTGCCGAAAAAAGCATGTTTAATA
>VZTO01004794.1:0-16741 GCA_013400615.1 Syrrhaptes paradoxus | reverse complement strand
TAATGCTATATGTAAGGTTGGGGAGAAAAAGGGTGTTAATGATCCTCCCCCCAACCCCAGCCTAGTTCTGTGAACTGTACCATGGTTCCCTGGACAAGAGGGAAGGATTTTGTCTCCGTATTTAAACTGTACCAATAACTGGAAAAGCAGATAAAGATTCATGTTTTCATGTGTAACGTAACAACTCGAAACCATGTTCTTCTTCTCTAGGTGATCTTTGGAGCTATGACTTCTACAGTGGTGAATTTGTTGTGTCTCCTGAACCCGACACTAGTGTGCACACGATTGATCCCCAGAAGCACAAATATATTATCCTTGGCAGTGATGGACTGTGGAACATGATCCCACCTCAAGATGCTATCTCCATGTGCCAGGATCACGAGGAGAAAAAATACTTCATGGTGAGAGCAGTGGCTATAAGTAATTGTGAAAATGAAATACTTTTTTGCTCTAAAAGTTGATTATTTTTCCAGGTATGAGAAAAACCTAACACTGGCATTGTTGTTTAGGCATATTCACAGCTTGGCCACACCATGTAAGATGTTACAATGTGGCTGATACTGTGCTTGCTACTGTCAAATACCGTGCATGTTCACATTGTTCATATTACTTGGTGGGGTTTTTTTTGGGAAATTTTACTACGAGTATAGTATCTGTGAGTAATAAAGATGATAACATGTTCCTTATTGGAGGAAGTTATACAAAATACTGTCTGAAAATGAGATTTATTTCACATTAAGACGCATGTTACAATGCAGACAATTGTNTTTGTTTTGTTTTGTTTTTTAAAAAAGGACAGTGAAGTGTGAAAAGGTGGCATTTTTTTAATTTGGGGTTTGTTGTTTTTTTTCCCCTCTTCTATGAGCAGGACTTGTTGGGGGTGCAAGGCAGCATACCATCATGATGCAGACTGAAGCCTAATGCTATATGTAAGGTTGGGGAGAAAAAGGGTGTTAATGATCCTCCCCCCAACCCCAGCCTAGTTCTGTGAACTGTACCATGGTTCCCTGGACAAGAGGGAAGGATTTTGTCTCCGTATTTAAACTGTACCAATAACTGGAAAAGCAGATAAAGATTCATGTTTTCATGTGTAACGTAACAACTCGAAACCATGTTCTTCTTCTCTAGGTGATCTTTGGAGCTATGACTTCTACAGTGGTGAATTTGTTGTGTCTCCTGAACCCGACACTAGTGTGCACACGATTGATCCCCAGAAGCACAAATATATTATCCTTGGCAGTGATGGACTGTGGAACATGATCCCACCTCAAGATGCTATCTCCATGTGCCAGGATCACGAGGAGAAAAAATACTTCATGGTGAGAGCAGTGGCTATAAGTAATTGTGAAAATGAAATACTTTTTTGCTCTAAAAGTTGATTATTTTTCCAGGTATGAGAAAAACCTAACACTGGCATTGTTGTTTAGGCATATTCACAGCTTGGCCACACCATGTAAGATGTTACAATGTGCCTGATACTGTGCTTGCTACTGTCAAATACCGTGCATGTTCACATTGTTCATATTGGTGGGTTTTTTTTGGGAAATTTTACTACGAGTATAGTATCTGTGAGTAATAAAGATGATAACATGTTCCTTATCGGAGGAAGTTATACAAAATACTGTCTGAAAATGAGATTTATTTCACATTAAGACGCATGTTACAATGCAGACAATTGTTTATTGGTTTTTACATGATTTGTACAAAATCTGAATTGAATGGTTTATTTTACAAAACAGTTGAGAACTTACATAGTGGAGCATCTGAGCATCATCAGATAGTGAACAGTCTGTAAACCCATTGAGAGACTTCTGGAAAGACTGTAGGATGTGCTATGCTTAGGCTAATAATGCGAGTCATTGCATCAGTCTTATGGTTTAAAGCACTTACATATAGATGGATTCTGCTGTAAACTGATGTTAAAGTTATATTTCACCAAGAAGAAAGATAACGTTTCAGTTAATATTTCCTCTTGTATTTCTGAATCAAGCTACTTTAAGCACATGATATACAGGAATATATATTTCAGGCTGCGCCACATAAACTCTCCATCTTCCATTTATAATATAAATTGGACCTGATTGCTTTCTCTGTCTGTCCCCCTCTTCTAACCTAAAGGGAGAGCACCGACAGTCTTGTGCCAAAATGCTGGTGAACAGAGCACTAGGCCGGTGGAGGCAGCGCATGCTTCGTGCAGATAACACTAGTGCCATCGTCATCTGCATCTCACCGTTGCAGGATAGCAAAAGCAACTTGGAAAATGAAGAAGAACTGTATCTCAACTTGGCAGAGAGTCCCTGCTATAGCAGCCCTGATATGAATGTCATGGCACCCTCCCGCTGCTCTACCCCACCTGTCAAGGTAACTTATTTTTTTTTAGTGTTTTAAGTATTCCAGTTTTGAGTGTGGAACCCAATAAATACATACCAACCTCTCTTCTCCTAGTAGTAACTTATTTTTATGCAGCTTCCCATGATGTGTAGGATGGGGGCAATGGTGTTGCCAGTGATCAAAGTAATACTTTTAGCAACTACTGGCCTATCAGCTGAAGCCACTACTTAATGTTGCTTTTTGTTGTTTGTTCGTTTTGTTTTTTAACTACAGTGGAGTAGGCAGTACGTATGGCTACATGGCAATTACCTGGCCTTATACTCAATAGTTCTACTTACAAAGCTTTGGAGGAATAGATGAAGTTTTAACAATATTTCTTACTCTGCCTTTGGTGTTCCAAAGTCTTTTATTAAACTGTGAACGTCTCAGAATTGCTGAACTAAGGGATACACTGTTTTTGTAACTTTTAAAATCCTGCTTGTTTATTAGTAGTTGTTGATCTGTATTCCCTCCTTCATGTAGAAGAAATTACTCCTGTAACTTTATGCATATAGTTCTCACAACTGTAAATTCACTGGTTCTTAAAAGTGAATTTTCCAAGATCCCACACAAAATCAGAAGGAGGCTATTGGAAGAGAGGAACCAGACTGTGGGGATCAGAGGTTTAAAAAAGAAACAAACCCAACACAACCCCTTAGAAAATAAGGTTGGGCTACGGTTTCTTTTCCTCCCTTGCCATGGACTTGTATCCCTTGTACAGCTGATGAATTGCTGACTGCTTGTGGATGTGTTCTTAATCTTGGTGCTGTTTGTTTCAGTTTTGTTTGCTTGTGGGGTTTTTTTTTAGGTAACCCATGAGTTAATTTATTCAAACACACATTGTGGTAAAGAATGTTTCCTTTCTGGATTGGGAGATCATCTGATCTTCCTCTGGTTGATTTAATGCTCTTTGTTAGAGGGAAAGATGTTATAATACAAGGTCTTTCTTCAAGTTATATGTTTCAACCATTAACATAAAGCAGAACAAAACAGAGCTTCTCAGAAGCTTTTTTTTTTCCTCCCTCTAAGAACTAGAGTGTAGTTATGAGTGGATGTTTGTTTCAGTAATTACCAGCTGCTCCTGATTTAAGTAACTGTCCTTTGATGTTCTGCAGTATCTTTGGATAACTGTCCTTTGGGCAAAGTAAAAAGAAAGCAAAAATTAGAAAGGGAGTCGTTAACATTCCCTTGGTAGAAACAAGCTGCTAATAAAATGGCAAGCTCAACCTTTCTGTCTCCTTCGCTACATCCAGTGTAGCAAAATACATCAAAAGACCCTAAAATCTATCAAACTCTTGAGTGGTGAAAAATTATTTGAATTCTAAATACTCCTAAACTTGTACCATGTCTTTTGTGTGTGATCTGTTATCAGTACTCATTGAATAAACCTCGAGCTATGTTGACTGCAAAATATCCAGCAAGCAGCATCTCTGAATAAGGGCTTAGTGAAAATAATTTTTTTTTTCTTAAGAGTCCCCCCTTGTCTAAATAGATCAGTGAACTGTGGTGTGTGAATCTAGATAAATTGCAGCAGGTGGTCACAAAGAGTGAAGACATCAAAACTTTGGACAAGTAACAATTTTCGTGTTTGCCATGCATATAAGGCCTTTTTTTTTTTTTCTAGTATGCAAAATCCCCCCAAAAATTTTTGATTGGCTACAGGTCTTTGTTGGTAATATATGTATAAATCAGTTCTATTTTAATGCAAAGGTTTTTTTCTCCTCTCAGATTAAAATAGAACTGGTATCGCCGATTTAAAAACATAGATCCTATTTTCTCAGTACTTGTTGTTACTAAAAGTACTAATGTAATACAGGTTTCTGCTTTAATAACAAGCATCCAACTGTCCTCACAGACTATCTGTCAATATCAGAAGAAAAGAAGTGTGGGAAGGAAGTTGAAAAGAAAAGAGACAGGAAAAGACCACTGTTCGTTCAGAATAATTTTGAAATACTTCAGAAAAAAACCCAAGCATCTCCAGGCAGATAACAATAAATGAAATGTCTTAGCTGTTGTGTCTCCGTGTACATTTTTTTTTTTTTAAACAAAAACTTTGTGTAGCTCTCTGTAAGTGTATTTGGTAACCACACCATCCTGAGTAATATTGACTTTTTCATAGTGTGAGGAGGTTTATCAGTTAGATAAGAGTCGCAATGGAAGGAAAAACATATTTCCATAAAGGTTGGTCATCTAATCGCTGGACTGTAGGCTTTTCATTTCCACAGCCCTCTGACTTCAGGGAGCCTCCTGGGTATGATTTGGTGCATGCAGGAGCACTGCTGGCTTGGTGTTTCTTTAAAATCGTGTGAAACATAATTTTGGGACTCTCCCCAAGGTGCCATTTTTTAATGAAGTATCGCTACACAACTATTTAAGAACATGCGTTTTGGAATTTTTTTCTGATGGTGATAACTTGTGGGAGATTCAGGAAATGCCCTTATTTCCTGATCCTGTGTGATCCTAGTGATACTGTCAACCTCATAGGAGGGAAAAGCCCCATTCTGGTGATTGCACAAAAGAGAGTACAGCAGTAGATGACAATTTCCCTTTGCAAAACAATACATAAATACCTTGATACAAAAAGCTGCACATAAAGATCTAATTTAGGTTGGTAATTAATCACAAAATTACCGTGGCATTCTATAGAAGAGGAATCATCGAATTTTCTGTAAAGTGGTGGTTCCCCAGATCAGCCCGAGCTCCTGGAGTCCTGGAGGTTGTGGTGGGATTATAGCCCAGAGGGGACAGGTCAGCAAAAACAGGAGGTGGCAAGGGAAAGGACGCTTGCTTGGTACCTTCAGAGAACTGAAAGCAGCACGGATAGCCTTGCCTCTTAACCCCTGCTACCTTCCAAAACAAATAATCTGGAAATAGATGGAGACCAAATCAAAGTTTCTCAATTAAACAGAAGTATTTCTTAATTGCGTATTCTTCTGGCAATTTTCTTCAACAACAAGGTTGTTGAGAAATGAAATTGGTGATTCATGTTTTACTTTTCTTGTTTTGTTGCATCACTCGTTAGCAGTCTACCTCTGACTTCAGTTGGCTTCCCAAAGCTGTATCCAATCTCAGCTGTTTGTACCAAGCAAAAGATGTTGGCGGTAAGAGCCACAGGGTTAAGCATCTTGCACAATAAAAGCATAAAACCAAAGTTGTGGATGGAGACACAATTTCAAAAATTAAATTGAGCAGATTAAGTAACATTGCCAGAGCTTCTCTATGTGTCACCTAGGTTGCTTATGGGTTGAAGAATAAACCTCTAAAATACCATCCATGCAGGTCTTCCTTCTTGTGTTGCTGTAGTAGAAGAATACTATCTAAATGGTTTTATCTGCACGTGGGGAGTAACAAGGGATGAGCCGGGAGTGGAAAACCATGTCTAGATGATGGGAACAATTCAGATTTTTCAGAGTGCATTTTATTGAAACTTAGTATTAGATTTTTCAAAAGCGCTGAGCAGTCGTGCATCTTGTCTTGAAGGTGAACTGCAGTTGTTCTGGGTTGCTTCAAAAGCATCTATTCCTCGTATTTTCATTTATTCAGCTGTGTGTGCGTTTGAGTTTTCAGCATGTTGCTTTCTTAAAACAGTCACTGTCATTTGCCTTACCTTGATGGCATGTAGAGTAATGTGACCTTGAAATTTACTTTTGAAGGACTTGCTCAGTAACTAGGGATTTCCTCACAATTAAATCTTAATAAGGTCATAATTCCTATCTTCAGGGCACTGCATGAATACTAATTTTCATAATTCCCCTGTGGATAGTGAAAGCAAGTATTGTCCCCGTTTTCCTGTTGGTAAAACTGAGAATGAGGCAAAAACACTTTCCAAAGGCTGCAGAAGAGATAAGCAGCTGAAATGTAGGTTAAAAATTTAAGAAGTCCCCAGTTGTCAGGACATCACATTAAGTAGTGTCTTGTCAATGTCCAGAATGACTGTGCTTTAGAGAGAGTGGGTGGTGTGCTGTGAGGAATGGAGTTGCTTTCTTTCCAACTTGCAGAGCATAAAACCAGGCAATAAAAATGCGTTACTTTGCAGGGCAAACAATAACTCTGTTTTTAGAATAGCTTTGTCTGATGCTCCACCTTTCTGTATGCAGTCAGGACACCTGTGATGAGCTTGTCAGTCTCCCCGATAATCTGGTTATGCAGTAACCAAGAATTCTGAATGTAACAAAGGTCAGAAGACTTTTCCTGCTGTTTGCCCTAATAGTGCTTGTTCTCTGATGTGTCAAACCTTCAGAAGGCAGTACAGGTGCTTATATCACCATGTCTGTGTGTTGGAAAACACCACTGAGGAAAATCTGTTCTGTCTCACACTGTCTCTACCCTCAAAGGATAATGCAGGTGAAATTATTGTATTTATGTCTAAATATTTGTTTTCTTTTTCCTCAGCTTTTAGAAGATGATCCATGGCCACGACTGAATGCTTCTGAGGGTATTCCTCCCCTCGTGCATAGCAACATGATCTCAGAAAAATATTTAGAGCTGACAAATGAGATTGCTAAAAGCAATTTACCTTCATCAGGAGCAACCCCGAAGGATTCAAGCCCGCAGGAGGAGAAGTGCAGCAAAGCATTGGCTTTGAGGATACACGAATCCTACAGTAATGGTTTGTCAGTCAGTCTCTCCCCTTCTAACTCCGCAAATTCAGGCACGGACCAAAAAGGCTTCAAGGTGTCCCCTAATGGCCAAACAAAAGCCCAAGATGCAGAGAGGACACCCACAGCAAACTTTAAAAGGACATTGGAAGAATCCAACTCTGGCCCAGCTGTGAAGAAGCCAAGACGTGGCCTGAGTCGAAACCTTAGTGTCCAACCAGAAGGCATGTCCGCAACCCCACAGCGCAAAAACTCGAACAAGCTGACCATGCGGCGCAGCCTGCGGGGCCAGAAGAAGCTCAGCAGTTCCCTCTTCCACCCGCCCAGGAAAGCGGTCTGCGTTTGCTGAGGGGCGTTTGTGTAAGGAAGTGTCTTTTGGTCTGATTAGAATTTTAAAGTTGGTGCCGAAGTCTGAAACTCTTCCTGTTTATCTTTTTTTAAAGTAGAAACTTTTTTTGGTATCAAACAGCTTTATCTCAGCCTTGTACTTGCTTGTATTATAACTGTGAATTTTGTAGATGTGTAGGGTATAAGTCACTGTAAAATGTGTGTAAATTTGTATTCCTTCGTATAAATGTAGTCTCTTTTCTTCCTTGTATAATTGTTACAGCGGGGCTAAACCTTGTTTTAAAAAAATAATCATTTTTGTTAATTTACTAAAGTCATGAATTTGTATACGCTTCTTGTGATGAGAATTTCACAACTTTTTAACTAAAGTAAATTATTAAACAGAATGGAAGATATGTATTTTCGTAGTACTATACGTTCCACCTAAAGTGTGTCTTTTAGAGAATACACTAGGTCTATATTTTGTTTTTAAATTTTAGATTTCTCTACTCAGAAATGAAATGTACGTGGAAGCAGAGATGTTGAGTCCTGCTTTACACAGCTCAATGTCGATTTCTTTATGTTAATTAAAATACTATGCAGTATCTTATTTAGTTGTATTTTTTGTAACATTAATCGTCAAAGTATTTAGCAGAAAAGTGTGTTTTAAAACTCTGACTCCCAAAAGCATCCTCTAAAGCCATTCCCATCCCCTGTTAGAAATGATGGCATTTTTATCCAGGCATAAATGTATGCCCTACAGAGGCACGAATTTTATGCTATTCCAATACTGATGGTGCTGCTAATACCTTTCAACGTAAGTTCTTAAATTATTTTATGACTATTTTCATTGAGTATGTGGACCATGTGTATGTTCACCTAAATAAAACACGTGAAAATTTGATGGGGGTGCTTTTTTTTAATTTCAAGCTTAAGTTGTGTTGAGCACATTCATACTTATTTTGCCTTCATTAAAATCTAATACTCTCCCTTTCTTCACTGGGACTATGGGGCTTATCAGGCAAGACATCCCACATCGTTCTATTACGGAACTGATTTTGGGTAAACTGCAGTAACATATAACCTCCTTTTTTAATAGGGAAGTGAAAGGCCAGTACTTTATTCCAGGGGTTAGGGTGGTATTTATAGAATCTATTTCTTTACTGCTGGAATGATGAAAAATGGGTTGAAATCAGCCCTGCTATCTATATATGTTACCATTGTTACAGAAATCCTAGGGGGAAGGTACACTTTCTGAAAATGTGGGATTCTCATTCATCCATCCTGTGACTGCAGCACTATCGTACAAGAGTAAAGTAATGGTCTGTCCAAATCGGATCTTTCAAGAATTTATTTCTGTGGACAGGGGATGTACCCTATGGTTAACAAAGCTTTACTGTAACTGATGGAATTATACACCATAGATGGGGGCAGTCTATAGGGGCTAGCAGCAGCTCTAAGTGTACTTACCTAGCAACCCTCTGCCAGAAACAAAGTAATTTTTTTATTTTCGATTTAATCTTATGGCTTTTACTGAACTAAACAAAATCTACAATTTTTCCTGGGAAAGCTGCTGAATGCTGGCAAATATTAAAACTTACTGATACAAAGGGGCAGCAGTTCACTCTTGTGTCTGCTTTGCCCACCTACTTATCGTTTGACTTCTCTGAAATGAATTATCCAAGCCAAGGCAGGGAAGTGTGGAAATTTGCAGCGAACACGTCAACACAGTCTCCTTTGGGTAAAGCCAAATCTGAGTTACACCAACTTTTTTTTTTTTATTTTTTTCCCTGGTGAAATAAAGCTCTAACGTGTCCAAGAACACAGTTCTCCATCAGCAAGGAGAAGCTGAAGCACAGGTGACCTGCACCCCCTCTTGCAGTTTCTGAAAAATAACCGCGAGCCCAGCGTGGCTTGTTCCCGAGGATGGGGCTGTCGGGCCTCAGGGCGCGAGGATCGGTTCCCTCAGGGACGCTGTGGGGCCGCGGGCCGCGCTCTGCTCTGCAGGAAGGGTTTATTTTTATTAATACCGCCCAGGTTTGATTACAGGCTCTCGGTTACAGGGGTGGGTTCCCAGAACAAGTTGCCCAATCTGAACCTTTAGGTGCCCGCTGGCTGGAGCCATGAGCCACAGGCCCCGGTGAGGAGGCCCGGCCGTGAGGAGCGGCTGCGGGGGGGCTACGGGCTCCATTCCGGACCCCCTCTGCCGCAGCCCCCCCTCTGAGGGGACCCCGCTCCTCCTGGAGCCCCCGCGCTGAGAGGCGGCTGCCAGCCCGCGACCCTCGCCCCGCACCGTCTCTCCCCAGCCCGCAGCGGAGCGGGTCCCGGTCCCGGTCCCCCGGGGCCCCGCTCACCTCCCCTCACAGCCGGGCGAACGACAGCCCCCGCGCGCCCCGCCCCCGCCGCTGACGTCACCACGCACGGCCCCGCGGAAGGTAAACACTCGCTGACCGCCTGGCGTGGGCGGGGCTTTCCTCGCCAATTGGCGGCTCCGCGTGTGACGCATCGTCCCCTGCAGCTCCGCCTCCGCCCACGTGCGCGGGACTGGCGTGCGGCTCTCGCGAGATCCCGATGTAAACAAAGCTGCGGGTGGAGGGGGGGCATGCCGGCTGCTTTTCGCTGTCTCAACCGAGCTTGGGGCGCAGCCGTCCTCTGTGTCCTCCTCGCCCCGCCTACTTCTGGGAAGCGGGGCGTGGATTGGCCAGGAGCCGGGAGCAGCCCGCCTTCGTCGCCGTCTGATTGGCTATCGGCGCGCGGTGCGCAGGGTGTCATTCCCCGAGGGGGTCCCAAACACTGTCAGTAAGGAGCCGGGCGGAGCGGGGAGGTGGCAGGTGAGGGGGGACGGGGCGGCCGCCGGCGGGGACGGGACCCCAGCCGCAGGCTGAGGCCGGGGCGGGGGCTGTGGGGCAGGCCCGGGCTGTGGGGGAGCGCTGTGGCCGCCTCTGAGAGCGAGTGTGGGGATGTGAGGCCGGGCAGGGGCCGGGGCGCTGAGAGAAGGCGGGAGCCGGCGGGCGGGAGCCTGAGGGAGCCGCCGGCAGCTGTCCCGGGAGGGTGGAGCGGGGCGTCCCGTGGGTCTCGGCTCTTACCTGGATGGCCGCGGCCTGATTCACGGGGCGGCAGGCGGGGAGAGGCCGGCCAGGCTGGAGCTGTTTGTTCTGGAGCCGCTCAGCAGCGGGCGGGTGAGGGGGGCCGGGGCTCTCCGGCCGCCGTCGCTCTGGGGCCGCCGCTCCCGCCTGAGGGGGTTCCCGCGCGGCGGAGCCCCGCTGCTGCCGCCTCTGAGGGGGTCGGGCTGCGGGGAGGGTGACAGGCGGGAAACGGGCACCGCTGGCACAGGTGTCTCCTCAAGATGAGGGGAGATTTCATCTCTTACGTGACATTTTTTTCTTCTGAGGTTGCTCGGCATGTGTGTCAAACCTCAGTGGTATTCCTGGGCGCTTTGTTATTAATTTCTGTGCGGCTGGGTGTTTATCCTCGCCTCCTTTGACCGGGTGGCCCTGGCAGAGACTGGCCAAAGCCAAGAACTAGCTGGGGTCTGTGCTGCTCCTCAGGTGTTCTCTGCCTTTGGGAAGGTTATGGTGACTTTTCCCAGGGAAGAACAGAGGTGTGAAGAAAAACTTGAAGGTCACACAAAAAGCTGACTGAAAATGTAGAATGTGTTCACCTATGCTTCTTGTGTTAACTTCAGTGTAACCATTATGGATTTTCAAGAGTACGATGCACTGCATTTGAGTTTGTGCATTGTTCTTATATAATTATTTTCTAAGATAACATTAGTAAATAATAGTCTTATATAGCGCTGATGATAACTGTATACCTTGACTGCTATCTTTAATGTACAATTTGAATAAAGTTTTCCACTTTATCATGCATGTTTTTTCTTTCATATACATTGCAGGAGCTGTGGTGATGGAGATACTGAAATAATTTTTTTTTTTTGTTTTTTAAGAGTGCTGTATAGAGACGTAGCGCTTCATAGGTTTTCATAAGTCAAGTTTCCTCCTTCAAGAGGTTTTTATCATCCTGAAGAGTATTAAGAACTAGTGTAATAAGTAATCCTGATACAAATTATTATTGAAAAGAAATGTGTTTCTTACAGGTACCTGCAAGGAAACAATGGCGACAGAATCTCCACGCCGCCCTAGTCGATGTACTGGAGGAGTGGTGGTTCGCCCACAAGCTGTCACGTAAGCTTGTTTTAGAAGAATAGCCCTTATTTGAAATGTTTTATGTTTTCTTGTAGAAGAAGAACCTAGCCTGAATTTTCTTTGAAAACCAGCTGTGAGGGCTTGTGTTGACAGTATGGTTTTGTGGTATTATTTTCCAATAAAAGAAGGTAAACAGATGTTGCATTCCTATCTCCTAGGGCTGTGCAGGTCCAGCTCTCCCTAAATGGGATGCTTTTAGCTTATACGCCAAAACCTTCCAAGGTGTGCATTTTAAAGATGAATATCTTGCAGTGTTTCGTTGTCTGATTACACAATTTTGTTTGCTGTACAAACACTACACTAGCTGTAGATCAATGATTGCAAACTTCTTCTTTAGCCTAGAAGGAAGCAGCCTTGCTGTTCTTTTTAATAATACCGTGTCACTGGGGTGGCGATATTAAAACATTTAATCCTGTCATTAAAGTCCTTCAGTAAGTTGGATGATGGATTCAAATTTTTTTGGTTAAGGGAAGAAAACCAAGAACAAAGGAAGAAGCTATCTCTCTGCAGTCGGAGTGTGTAAGACCATTGTTTTGTGTTCACATGAAAATATTTTTGTGGCAAAAGAGCTTAGTAAGACAGTTTAGAAGATTTATGGTCTTGTCTTTGTTAAGACAACTTTTGTAGAAGTTTTTCTTTTTTTCCTGGGATGTTTATACTGCTGAATTGTTGCTACAAAATGGCACTGTGTTGAAATGTTCACTTGTACTATTGGTTTCAGTGGCTATTAGCTTGCCACTGGAGGTAGCTGTGTATTTTGACATCAAGATTCACTTTATTTTTACCAGGGAGCACAAGAAACCTGCCATTGTAACACAAAAAGTTGTATTAGAGGTTTGTCTTCCAGCCATGTGATAGAATGTTGCAAAATTTCTCAACAAAAGCGTTTCTGTTTGTAATGACCTTTTCATCAAAGTAAGCTTTATATAATAATATAAAAACCCTCTAAGAAGAAGATTATCTATTCTTTTATTAAATATGGTGGCTTGTTTTTGAGATATATCTTTTCACCTCAAAAATGTGACTCTCTGTGATGAGAGTTTGTGTATGTTGAGCAGCGTGCAGCAGCGTCCTGTTGCTTATGTTAAACTCCTACATTCTTACTAACAAGATACTTTTTTTTTTTTGTGGTTTGTTTTGTTGTTGTTGTTTTGGTGGTTCCTAAAGCACTTTAAAGATATCTTGGAAGTTTTTCAACTTCAGGAGAGATTTAGAGTACATATACTGAATAAAACATTCCCCAATGAAGCTTTGCTTCAAGATGTACTGGGGAGGAGAAAGAGAAGTACTTGCTTCATGAGCTGAAAAATGAAGATGGTATGACTCTAGCTGATAGGCATTCACATAAGAACTTCAAACACTGTATTTAGTGCTATACCTGTAGACAGGTATTACTGCTAGGCAATAAAGGGCTCTGAAGGCACACAGGGACAGTTTTGGTGACCTACATAAATCAAGGAAGAATCAGCACTAGAAACCACAGCTCATTTATAAGGTCTCAGTGGAGTAAGACCAAGTTTATTTGATGCAGTAATCCTTGGACTGCTGAACAAAATCTAGTTTTGTCATGAGCTGGAATAAGCTCTCTAAAATTTGAAATTTTATGGTTTAGATTTATTTTTGTTTTCAGAATGGAATGAACTAGTTAAGCTGATCCAGGTGTTGCAGCATTTGACTTGACGTATCTTCTGTATTGCTGTGTATCGGGCAGAGCACTTAATTCTTAAATGCTAAGCACTCCCTTTTCTATTAGAAGAATCTTAGACAGCAGGGTTTCAGAAATCATATGTACCTTTGGATGTCAAGAGTCTAGATTTCCTGGCTTGTGATTTTGCTTTGTTGCTGTTAGAAATTGCTAGTTAGCACAAGATACTAACAATATAAAAGTTCATTTGGGGGCTGCCAAAACTGTTACCTAAAGAGTTAATTTTTAAAAAAATTGTTCCAGACTTTGTGAATATAGTTCTTGTTGCCAGCATGGTTCAGCATTACTCGTTACAGAAAGCACAAACTTTTTGTGTAGTTTCAACACTGTCTGTCTAGTATAGTCAACCCACACTGTCCGTTGCTCACCAGTTACACAAGAGACTCACCGCTCATGCGGGGATGAGCTAATAAAAGCATTAGTTTAGATCTACCAGAACGAGTCTATTTCGCACTCTATACTCTTCTAAATCATTGCTGCTAATGAACTTCCAAGAAGGAATAAGCTTCCCAAGCTATGAAAACTTATCTGGAAATACCTCCTTACTATTCTTAGTTAGGGTTTTGTTCCATCTCCTGACCCCCAACCGCTACTGCTTATTTCATCATGGGGTGTGGTGTGTGTGAGGTCTTAAAGTTCACTTGCCCCACAAGGAAAACTCCAGCCCTTAGCTTAGGTCGTCTTCTTCATGGTACAATATGCAAATCAAGTAGAAAAATACTGAACGATATTTTCCAAATGCCTGTTCTACTTCAGTCAGCCACTCTGGTGTGGAGAACGTAGTTTATTTCTTGACAGTTAAATTTTATACCTTTTCCCCAAGCAGTTACATCATAAACAGGTGTCACTTTGCTTTCTGCAGCCTTTCAGGCCACTATTTATATTATCAGAGTGTTTGGCAGTATGTTATATAACTGTGTTGCATACTTAATATTTTCCTTTGCGCTCAAGATTGTGCGTGTGTTCTCTGGTGATATGTCTTAATATATTCACAACCATTTCTGAACTTCAGTGGTAGTTAAAATTCTCCTTCTGTTTTCAAGGGAACAGTCGTATATGGAAAGCGTTGTTACGTTTCTTCAAGATGTTGTGCCACAGGTATGTGCAGATCTTTAAAATTACTTTTTTGGTGTACAAAGCAGTTGAAGTGTGTGTCAGGTGGACCAAAATACCATTGAAAAGCCAGAAAAATTTTTGCTTTTTTGAATGTGAGTCTTGAGGCCAGGTTTTTGAAAGCATGGACTGGATAGCATCTGAAAGTTTGGCCTACAGGTTTCCTCTGATAGGTAATAACTTAAATGAAAATGTTATCTACACAGAAGTTGAAGAATTAGAATATAAATAGCAGGAAGAAAGTTGCAGCCTCTTCCTATGATAATTTTGGCAATAGAATAGCTGGGGAGGGGAGAGACTGGGCATGATACTTGCTCTGCGTCTTACAAATATGTTTTTTCTGGGTTGTAATTGGAAACCTATGTATGAACCCTGGCTGGACTGGCATTAGGACAGCTTGGTAGACACCCTTTGTCACCTTAGCTTTTATCACTGGGTGAAAAGCAGAAAGTTTCTTTTTACCTCTTTTACTCCCCCTTTTTTATCTTATTTCCTTANACAGGTAGCACCAGCATGAAATTGGAATTGTCACTTCTGTATTGCTCATCAGCCTTTGGGTAGCAGAGGGAAACTGATTTTGTTTTGTTCCTCTTTGGGAAAGCTGTAGCCTGTAGTGGAGGAGCATTGCAGCTAATTGCCTATAGCCTCAGGAAACTGTCTTGGTTCTTATTTGAAGGATTATTTTGGTTAGTTAGTTATGAATTTCCTCAATTAAAAAAATTTCCCCTCGCTATTATCAATTTATGAAATGCATTTTGGACTCATGGTCAAAATTAAAACTAGTCCAATTTACATTTAAAAGATTGCTCTGTTCCACACACCCCCCCATTTCTTCCCCCTCTGTAGTTAAAGGATACAGTCTGGGTTTTATTTTACAAATCAGTTTGCCTTGGAAGCATGGAATGTGATTTGTTTTGAAAAGTAATACCCACACTTATTTTTTAAATTTGTGTTTTTAGTTCGTGTTATTGGTTTTCTGGCATGTATAAAGTGATTATACAAGCTCTTTTCATATTTAATCCAAAGTACGGTACAGTATTTTGTTATAATTCATTTGGAAGTGGTGGTATTTCTACTGTAGCTCATGTTCTTACTACTGCAATTTCTCTTGAGAACTGTAAAACTTGCATTTTGGAAACACTGCTTGTCTCCTTCACAGTTTCTTTTTGTATCTCATCTTTTTATGGGAATCTGTAGAACACAGAACTGAAGCATGGATCTGTTCTACTGGAATTACAGTTTATTCTCTTTTAAATGGCTATATTAAAGATGTCACAAATATAACTAAAACATGTCAGTACAATAAACAATGTATTAAAGGTCTCTTTCTTTACTCAATCTTGCTTACAAAGCTTTTAGGTGAATTAAAGAGAATTTTAGATGTAAAAATGCCTCACACGAGCAGCTCTGACATTGCTTTTAGAAGTAGTGTGCAACTGCTGACGTTAAGGATTGTAGGAGCCACTCTGTTTTGGCTTGACTAAATTGCTGTAAGTCTGTAGTGTTTCTAACCTGCTCCAGAAGACTTATTTTTATATGTCTTGTCATTTCTACCTTAGTAAGTGATGTTATGCTCTTTGTGTTTAGTATGGTGATCATGGAACCATTCCTTTTTGAAACAAAACCTCGCAGGAATACTGGTGACAGTAAGATACATGTACCTCTGGTTTTCTTTTTTAGCTTGTATTCCCTCCTGTGGTCTATAGAGGATGGAAAAAAGGTGTTAAACATCCTTATTTCAACTTTTTTCCTTCTTATCCAGGCCTACAGTGGTACCCCCCCAACAGAAGAAAAGGAGAAGATCATTTGGGTCAGATTTGAAAATGCAGATTTAAATGGTATGGTTTCATTTTCTGTCACTTATGTTTTGTGATTTTTGGGTCTGTGTACAATAATTTCAGTCAGTAAACATTGCTGGCTCGCAGTGAGTCATTTCCCCATTCTAGATAGACTGAATTCTCAGTGAATACCTGCACTTCTGGTCGGTATCTACCAAATAGAACAACTAGGCCTTGCAACTTCTCTAAAGGCAAGCTAACTGTTGCTTAGGAAGAGAGGCAAATCCACCCCCAAAAATCCCATTCCTTTCCTTAAGGTAGTTGAAAACAAAGCAGAGAACTGAATTAATTTAATCTACTGTTTGATTAAAAAGACCGATTGTTGAACTGTGAATCCAGTCCAGGTCTGAGGTGTATTTTCAGTGGTGGGATACAATTCCTAGTAACCCAGAAAGGAAGAGCTGCTGGGGAAAACTCATGTTGCCTTTCAGGGAAATAACAGGGCAAAGCCACAAAATATTCTTAAAATGCAACTTACCACTTCCAGTGTATCTTAATAATTAATCAGCAATGACTACTGACTTAGTGCAGGCAATGGATTTCCAACCTTTTTAGGAAAAAAATAGTAATTTTTACAAGATTTTT
>VZTO01004793.1:0-27255 GCA_013400615.1 Syrrhaptes paradoxus | reverse complement strand
CTTTGTTTATTCACCTTTTATAGGCAAAAGTTCTCAGGTCTCTGCCTAACTTTCTTCAGTTAACATAGGAAGCGATGGAGGTGTCTCCCAAATTAGCATAGGAAGCGGAGAGGGTTGTCTCCTTAATTAGCATGGGGAGAACTGTGTTTCTGTGTGTGCAAGAGGGGGAAGGGTAGCATTAACCCTTTCAACCAATCGAGTTGGAGGTCATGTGGACCCTGTATTAGATTAACTTTGGCCTTGGCACCTCCAAGCTAGAGGCAGGGCCTTACTCAGCAAGGGTTTGCTACTTTGTTGTGAAGGGAGTAAAGCCTTCGGTGCATTCTTCACTTCTTCTTATCAGCAAGGGATAGGACTAGGAGTCTACAACTGAAATGCTTTGAGACATTACAAAGCCTTGCCTCATCAGGGACTTGACAGGCAGCTGCAGTTTTCTTGTAAAACTGCATGAATAGTCTGTTACAGCATGCAAACAGAGTATGTATTCTTGGAGAAATGTGTCACTAGGTTTGTTGCAACCTAAGACAGCAAAAGACCTTCAGGTGGAGACTTGTGTAGTGAACTAGCCTGGGAAGAAAAGTTATGAGAAGACACAAGGACTAGAAACCATGGCTATAGGGTGGGTTGCAGAGGAAGAATAAAAGGCCTGAAGATATCTAGTCTTCCGGTTAGTTATTATATACTGATCAGGGTACATTAAGTGTGCATGCCTTTACATAGCAAATATTTATACATAAAGTTGTGTCCTGTCATGTTGACTTTGTATCACATGTCCATGCCATCCATGCCAAGTCTCTGTGGTCAGTACCAAGGCAGGCAAAAGTCTCTTGGGAATATTTGGTTCACCAGCTGATGATTGCTGTGAAATAGGTACAAGCAGATGTAAGTAACAAACTCACTACACTAATTTCTCACTGTAGCTATTTGCTATTTCTCTCAAATATACCAGTGTATACAGTGTAGGTAAGGTAAATTGCTTCCCATTATTTGCCATTTATCCTACAGTGTTCCTAGTTGTGGAACTTCTCAGATATGGTATGTTTTGCTGAAGTTTAAGAGTTGAAAAAGGCATTTAAAAATATGTAACCAAATTAATGTATACAAAATATTATAAAGGGACCCAAAAACATTTTGGGGCTTTGCATTCACAAGCTGACTTGTATTTCAGTGGGAGTTAAAACGTCTATGTTGTGAACGATTCAAAACAGTGTATAAATTATAAACAAAGCTAATGCTTGAGAAAAACTGACTGAAGCTCCCTGCATAGAATAAACAACCAGAAATCACAACATAAAGTATAAATAGATAGATCTAGGATAAAGACATTAAAAAGAAAGAAGCTAGTCATTGTGCTGCATATATCGTGTCCTTTGTTGCTTATTGCTAAGGTATTTAATGCTTGATTCTGGAGTGCTCAAGGAAGAGACAAGCATTCCTGTTTCCACATCCTTTTTCTCTTTGGTCTTCATCAAAAGTCTCTTTGTAGACTGTAAACACACAGTCACTAACATAAGTGCATGTATTTAGATATTTGTATAGGCAGATGGCTCTAGCCTCTGCATTCTCTGGGCAGCAGAGGTTAAATAATTGGTCACAGAATACATTTGGAATTCCCAGTGCATTTTAAATTTCCAGGCTTTAAAGATTAATCAACTGTTGTTTTCTCATAACCTCTGCCTCTGTTCTAACAGGTAGAAGTATGAAGATTCTGGCTCAGCCAGGCTAAGGAAAGTTTTGAGCTCTAAAATTAGGAGTAAGATCAGTAGTCAAACTGCTGTATAACAGTATACTATACTGGCCTTTAACATCAGCACTTTTGTTTTTACAGAATAGACTTCCTCAATATGTATACTGGGACTTTTTCCATCCTATTTCGACTAGAACAACCAACAAGGGTACGTTTACATTTAAATGTACAGTACATTATGGTTATTTATTGTCACATTTGACTTATTCCCCTAAAGACAGAAAGTCCAAGGACCCATTTAGCTATACTGTACAAAATGAATGGGATATATTTTCCAGGGATCTAGATATCCATTACCTGCCACTGAAAGAAGTGGTTCAGCTGCAAAAGTTCTTTCTAGAAGATGAGGATGAGATATTATGATGTTTTACTATAAGAAATGCTTTTAACAGAGCTTCCTCACAAATATTCTACTGAGAAATTCATAAGCCTAGTGTGAATAAACACACTGTATCAGTCTACATGGATAGAATTAAGAAAGTTGAAATTCTGTTTCTTGATTTGCTTTGGCAGTCAGAGACCATTAATGATAGTGACCACCAAAGTAAGTAGTGCCATAGATAACATCTGACAGTATGGCACTAGTGAAGGAACGCTGTCTAGGAACAAAAAGGGGAAAATATCCGGGAAGTTGTGGATGCCCCATCCCTGGAGGGGTTCAAGGCCAGGCTGGATGAGGCTTTGAGCAACCTGGGCTAGTGGAGGGTGTCCCTGCCCATGGCAGGGGGGTTGGAACTTGATGATCTTTAAGGTCCTTTCCAACCCAAACCATTCTATGATTCTATGATTCTATGATTCCTTGTATTGGTACCACTCTCCTGCTGAGATGACCATGTCCTTGTCGCCAACATAGGTCCTACAAAGTCCTACAAAAAATGTAGCCTGGGCTTGGGAGGTACCAGCTAAAATACCAAAAGCCTAAATAGTTGGTCCATCAAATTTACATTCATGCAGGCCTGGGAAAAATTGTTCAGAGAGGGTATTGAATTGCATTCAGAGAGGGTGTTGACCGGACTGTTGTCCAAGACTGGGGGAAGAGGAGGAACATACCATTTATCACATGCTTGATGACTTAACTCATATGATTCTATAGAAATTCATTATTAAATGTTTATTTTAAGATGTCAGCCATGAATATAAAATGTCTTTGAGGCCAGTCCTCCATCTAATAGATAATGTCTTAAACATGGCCGTGCTGACTGCCCACATTGGTAAAGCAGTAAACAAACAAATAAAAAGGATATCAGTTAGAAATGTAAAGGAGTTCTTGAACAGAAGAAATAATAATTCGCATAGCTCATATTTTCTCAGTACAAAGAAATAAAGTACTAAAATTACAAATACAGTAGAAAAATCAAGCCTCATTTCTCAGAGTGTGTCTTTGTTGCAAACAGGTATTTTGCTTTATAAGTCTCCTTCATTCATTTTTCTTTTGCTGAGACTTTACTCATGGGAAATATACCCAAGAATGTAAAGTATTGGTATAACTGTAGTGATCATAAATAGAAAGTACACGTCAATGACAGCTGGTGGAAATACAGTGAAAATTAAAAGTCCTTTATGGAAGCTAAAAGGAAAAGGGCGAACCTAGAAGAAGAATGCAGAAGAAACATTCTTGATTTTGTAGTACAGAAGGGAATAATCCTTTCTGCCATAACTTTTCCATGGGCAGAATGGTTGGAATTCTTCATACAGTTGTTGTGAAGATTTGTCATAGGGATTTTCTGCTAAGTACTTGCAATATTCAATAAAGATTTTGAATTTTAAGAAATCAATATTAAAGGATTGACAATCTTCTCAAATAAGAGGACAGCTTACATTATAGAAGTTAAAAAGTTAATACTCCAGTTTCAAATTAACTGTAAAAATGGAAAGACAATGTGACAGAAAAGTTACTTATTTTTTTGGTGTTAAAGAATTTAATTTTCAAATACATAAATCAGAAGGTAAGGTCACAATGATCATTTGTTTATCCTTGGATCTGAGAGCCTACACATATTGCATGGCTTTGGTAAATACCTCCTCATCCTTGTCCATCATTGCATGCATCAGTTTGATCATCTGCATGACAATTAAAGGTAAAAAGAAAGTAATCTAAAGGGAGGGAGGCAGTATTTTCCTTAACCATTCATCTGTCTTAAAGTTCTAGAAATATGCATGTATACTTTTTGTTCTCTATGTGATTATCAATCAAACAATTCATTAGGATTATTAAAATGCTTAAGTGCTTTGTCGATTTCAAGGTTTACAAAAGACTTTCTTAAGCTTTTGTTAAACTGAAAATAAATAACCAAAAATTCTCAGGGAATCTTTTTACACCTAACTGTTTAAACCACTTAAAGGCATATTGTCGTCTTGAAATAATTACATGAAGAAATTAGTGTCTCCGAGTTTCACACAGAGCTGTTACACTTCTCAAGAGTCTTTTCTCAGTCAATATAGTACAGAATTAAACCTTTCTATGCAGTTCATCTTCCACTGGATTTCTTCTGACTTAATCTTCCTGATTTCAAGTGTACAACAGTCAAAACTCAATTATTATTTAAAAGGACTGTTAAAGAAATTGGTCTAATGTGGCCTATACTAACTCAGCAGGTTCTCAGAAAGGAAGGAGTAATAATATTTTCATTATTAAGGAAATACAGAAAATAATGCCAAAACAAATGGAAACTTGAGATCACTGTAACAAATGGTGCAAATACTAAAATAAAAAGTACGGAAAAAATCCTGCAAAAAACAGTAAGTTAAAAATATCTGCAAAGTGAGAAGTTGATAGGAGAACTAAATGCATATTTTAATCTGATAAATATTTATTACCTTTATAATTGTGTATTTTTATCGTAAGTTATAAACTTTGTGAGAGCATTGTGCAATTTTAAAGGGAACTGTGTAACAGACTGGCACTGGTAAACAGCACAGGGTGTTGCTTCAAAAAATGTAATGTTGAAAGTAAAAGCTCTTTAAAATTCAGACTTCTACACCAAGATTTTGCTGACGAGACAATGACTTTATTTTTGAAAAAAATATTATTTTCTTCAGTGATACAAAAAATGAATGTGTTCAAAAGTGGAAACTGTATATTGAGGAGAAATATTCATATCCTTACAAAAAGTTGGATTGTGAAGAGATTAGAATAGCTGTGCAGCAACAGCTGATTGTTAAGATGTTATCAATCACATGGTTCATATAAAGAATAAAGGAACAAGCACAATGAAAGTAACAATGCCATGATCAGGTTTACGATTAATAAGCAATTATTGGTAGTGTTGATTAGAAAGGGAATCTAAGCAATTTTCCAGCATCATTACTCCTTCTTGAAAGAATTCATATTTGGTCTAGGAAAATGATGGAATAATTAAACAGGTGACTTCTCAAGTAAGGTTCTTAATATGATTTTAAAAGCCAGAGCTTTCCAAATTAAGTGTAGGGAGATATTTATGACACTTTCCTTTGTATCTTTCACAGAGTTTTTGTTTCCTTTATATCTTCCACACAAAAAATTGAAGGAACAAATTATCTATGGGAGGCCACACAGAAATTACCAGAAGCACATTGTTAAAAACAGGTTAACTTCCTAGCTGTTCTCTGAGTAGAATTTGTTCTAAATCAGTTCCATGCTGATGAAAGTAGTTGACTGAACCATTATCATCCGATGTTGTTTCAATTTATGGGATCTCTTATGGAGATGTGTTTGTGAATTTCAAAATTTAATTTTGGCTAATTCCACACAACACAAACTGGGAACTAGCAGACAGACACTGCAAATGATAAGTTTTCAGTCATGAATTTGAATCTGGATCCCAAGCTTCCACTTATTTCATCTTGCGTCTTTATCTTTTGCTTTAAAGCTTGGACAAACACAAGCAGCGAGAGAGAACAGGGCCATTATGCAGCAAATATCAAACTGGAGTGCAGCATCTGCTGTAGAATAAAACTAAATAATAGTATGGCAATCTAGTGCCCTGTAACTGTTAGAATACGCTTTACCACACAATCTCATTTGGAATGTGAAAGCAAAATTGAAGAACCTGAAAACATTTGTCAAAAACTTTCAAGTCAGAGATAGTAGGAAGACAGTAGCATTCAGTGTAAAATGAAGCACTTTTTTTTTTTCAAGTTCTCAATATATAAAGAAACTAAAACTGTAGTAACGAACCAATTTAATCTTCTAGGGTCAAAAGTCAGACTCTTCCTTTTCTCTACCTCTCTATTAGTTCAAAGTCCTTTGAGATGTTTTTATGCCAGAATTTTATGCCTCTTTTTTATTCCCCACCCCCTGCCCCAGCCTCACAAGGTTAAAAAAAGTGTAACAAAGCAAAATACTATTTTTTTCCTTTGAGGTAAAAAGTTTGCCCCACATAGACTTAAAAAAAAAAATTAACTTTTGTGTGTCTGCTTATCTCTTACTTCTGAATCCACCTACCACTCAAATATGAGATATTAGATAAACTACCAGTCTACAGTATTGTTCTGTGTACATTCTTTTAGACTGTGCTGCAAACTGTGTAGTCATTAGTGGAATCTTGGGCAAAAATATTTTCATCACTGGGTGAGAAAAACCCAAAGAAAATACTGTAGAGAACAATACAGAGAAAACATTTCTGTGTATAAACTCCTTTCTATGTCAGATGTGTTGCAATTAAATATAATATATTAAGAATATACATACTATGAATATAAAGCCTGTATTAATTTATGTCATACATTAATGTTTGCTATATACCAGTTTTGGAAAGAAAGCCATTTGATATTTTATTGCTCACAGTGCATTAGTAACAGAATATTCTGATGTCACCTTTATATACATATATCTTCAGTTCAAGAAAAACTGAAAGTAAATTTTGTTCTTTCTTGATAACATCTTAAGCAGACCAACTCTTCTTCCTCTTGTTTTTTTTTTTTTCAAATTTTAATATGAGGTGTGACATAACCAAAAGAAAATTTTTACTCCTATGCATATCTGGATACAGATCCTGTATATGAAAAACATTATGGACTCTCATGCTCTTTTATTAACTAGTCCACTTTTTTACTGCCTTTCAACCACTGGCACTCAAATAAACTTTTCAGTCTAACGGTTTCTCAGTCTGATCTCTCTGTTCTATGATGATCATCTTGTTTATGACACCACAGTCTTATTTACACAACATAAACTGTTCTCCTTAGCTGCTCATAGTAGAGTCTTAATCTTTCTTGAGTGGTGAGTGAATAACTCAGTTCAGCAGACCGTCTTTGCCTTGGACCTTGCTAGGGGATTTGGAATCCAAAAAGGTGATTTGGCAAAGTGTCAGTAAAGAATGGCACTGCAGGGATATGTCTGCTATGTCAATATACTCTTAAATCTCTGTGAATAATCATTTTTCTGCCTGGTTTATACCAGGCACTTTTTTTATGGGTCTCTTATATTGGAACTGGATGCTCCATGTTAGAAAGAACTGCACTCTTGTATTCCCCTCCCCCCCACACCCCGACTTTTAACAATAATTGCAAGTATGTTAAAAAAAGTACAAAATACGAAAAATTATCAGAAGTTCAACCAACATAGGAAAAAATCTTTGGCTATTTAATAAACAAATAAGAAGTCTCAGAGAGAAAAAAAATAATAATATTGTTTCAAAATTAATATTTTTATTTTCTTTGTGGGTATGCAATTTTTCTATTTAGGCTTTGAATCTCTCTGTGCCTAATATATGTGCTTATATAGCTGGATATATTAAAAGCTTACATAAATCTCAGAAGTCTGAGAAGTGGCTATGATCTTTTTTCCCCAGGAAATACATCTATAATTTAAACTAAAACACTTAACTGTGATGGAGGACAGAGTGCAAGTTAGGTGAATCATTCAGCTAGGTGTGATTGTAGCATTCTTAAACACTTCAGGATAGATATAAAATATTAAATATCTTAAGTGGTAAAATCAGAAGTGTATGGGGATAAAAACAAAGCAGCAAAGCAAGTTTAGGTACAGAATCTAATAGTTACTAAGAAGGAGAGAGACTGAGGATTTAAAATTGGTTTAAAAGCTTCAGAGCAAAATTTTCTTACTCTCATTTCATAGCTGTTTATGAAAGAGAATGAAACTAATAATTGGCTAACTGAATAAAATAGGAAGTTTGTAGGAACTAAACTTTTTAAACAGCATTTTTACATTAATAAATTCAGTAATGTGACTGTGAAAAGATGTTACGTGGGATGTTGTGAAAGCTTCCCTCTTATAATTTGCCTATAGGAATTCACAGTACTAGAGAACTTTTTCTGTGACTGTATCAGACTTAAGCGTGTAAAAAATTTTATATCACGTATATATAATATGTTTCAGGAACACTTTCTTTTTCTTTGCTGGTAGGAAGAAAATGAAAGAGGAGAAGAGAACAAAAGAAGATGAAAGAAACAGAATTATTTTCATAGTAATGCAGAAAAAAATGCCATATTTGAAGGACTCTCTATCTTTCCTGACATTGTTCCATATTCCTCTACTTCCATATTTTCTCTCCTAACAATGGTTCTGAGTACAGGTGCTGAAATAGCAAACACTGGTAAGAGATGATACCCCTCCAGGAGATTTACTTCGGAGATTGGAATTTGTGTTCTCCAAAATCTTGGATGATAGTTTAAAACCTATGATGATTATTAACAGGAAGAATAATTATGCAGAGGCAAATGACTGTGAGGATCAGAATTTTTCTGGACTTAGCTGAGGTTGAAACTTGTTCATCTTTAATTTTCTCTCAAAAAGTAAGAGCAAGTCCTTCATGCGCAGACTATACAATTCTGTCTGTGTTAGTGCACAGAGGTGCCTGGGATAAGTAGGACAGCTGGAGGTGAAGGGAAAATGATGCAGTACCCCACCACAAACAAAGCACTGTCATGCACACTGTGTCTTTGTCAGCTCCCTAGCATGTCAAGGATATTCCAGCTCTTTACATCAACACTATTTCTATTGTGAAAAGGGGTGTGTCCGCTATTGCAGAGTCAGCCCTTTAAAAGATCATTAAGGTACGTCATTTGTGCTAGGGAGGGCATGTTCTCAGACTTTGAGAGTGTTTTTGTGGCTCATGTGTTCCTGATTACTTCGAGAGGACGATTTTGATTTAGCATAGATTATTTTATTCAGAGAATGGAATTCTTAGACTGTATTTCAACTGAATTCATACATTGTATATGGCCCATGTAAATCTATGCTATAAAATATTGGGTTTCTGTAGTTGTAAAAAGACAAAATGTATCAGTACAGACATACATGCATCCAGAAGTGCAGATAAATGGATCTGCAGGGGTTTTGTAAAGCCCCATCTTTATACCTTCACTGTCCATTCGGTTCCTCTTCCTGTCAGCCATACAGCTACAGAGTTATCAATCCTGGCACATTCACCCAACATGTTTTTGAAGATTTCAGGTGATCTTCCATCTCCAACAGCTGTTTCAAATGGAAAGAACAGTGCTTTACTATGCCTTATAAAGGCGTGTTTTTCCCATCTGTCTAAACTCCCTCTGGTTACAATTTGAGAACACTGTTTCTTCTATCCAATGTGAATAAGAAGAGATATTCCTTTCTTGCAACAGTTTTCTTGTAATTGAGGACTGCTGTGACGGGGTTTCCTCTGTCACACACACACATATGTAATGTACTCCATCTTCTCATGTCAGTGTTTCCTCACAGATCCTATTTGATACAGGATTGATCATTCTTTTTGCTAGAAAACCTGACTCAGGGAACAGAAAACAAATATTGTTCTTGATGTTTATAACTGCCTAATGAAACACTGAAATACATTAACAACAGCACTGAAAATATTGGTAGTCCCCGTGTATGGGGTGCAGGTGCCCAGGCGCTGGCCGTGGGGCTACAGAGTGGGCCCTGTGAGGAGGGGATGGGGCTGCCCCGAGCCGGACACAGCCGGTTCCAGCCGGCTCCAACCCACCCACCGCAGGGAACGGCTGAGTCCTGCTGCCACGGGTGGGGCACCTGTGGGAAAGCGTGTGCAAGAAAAGTAAAAAACTTCTTAGCAGCAGCTGTGAGAGAGGAGTAAGAAAAAGGTGAAAGAAAAAGCTCTGCAAACACCAAAGCCAGAGAAGGAGGGGAGGAGGTGCTTCAGGCACGGGAGCAGAGATTCCCCTGCAGCCCCTGGAGAAGACCATGGTGAGTGCAGATAATCCCCCTGCAGCCCATGGAGAGCCACGGTGAAGCAGATGGACATATCCTAGAGGAAGATTCAGCCTGTGGTGAGTCCATGCAGGAGCAGGATCCTGTCAGGGGCTGTGTCCTGTGTGGGAGCCACGCTGGACCAGTCCCTTCCTGAAGGACTCAACCCCTGGAAAGGACCCTTGCTGGAGAACTTTTTGCAGAACTGCAGCCCATGGAGCAGACAGATGTTGGAGCAGTTCATGAAGGACTGTACTGCTTTGGAGGGCCCCAATGCTGCATCAGTGCTCAACTGCAGGGCAGCGGTGTGAGGGGAAAGGAGCAGCAGAGACAGGGTGTTGTGAACTGACCACAACCCCCATTCCCCATCCTACTGTGCCACTTGGCCAGGGTGGGGAGGAGGTAGAATAGTTGAGAATGAAGGAGTGAGGTTGAACCCAGGAAGGAAAAGTGTAGGGGTAGAGTGACAGTGGTTTTGTTTTTGTTGATTCTCACTATCCTACTCTATTTTTAATTAGCAATAAATTAATCTTCCCCAAGTGAAGTCTATTTTGACTCTGACAGTAATTGATGAGTGATCTCCCTGTCCTTATCTCAACTGATGAGCTTTCTATCTTATTTTCTCCCCTGCCTCTTAAAGAGCGAGAGTGAGAAAGCAGCTTGGTGAGCACTTGACAGCCAGATAAGGTTAACCCACCACAACCTGTATTTATTTAACCTTTCTCATCGCTAAAACTACTTTTCATCTTCCCAAACACTTACAAGCAATGTATTTTCTGTAGTCAAAGTGAACTTAACTGAGCATAACAATGATGTTTGAAGAAATATTTTGTGATGATAAACATAACTTTAAAACATCAAAATAAAAAGAATGTTAAGTGATTTAGGAGTTTGTAGACAGCTGTATCTAGATAACTAGCCCACTAGGACTGAACAATTTCTAGCAACATCATATGTTTGCTTAAATATTTTATAAGAAAACAATGTCTTTTTATCAGAGATGTATAAGTAAGTAATTTGTTTGAAGAGCATTGATTTCTGACTTAGTCAATAAGTCAAACACCTTCATAGATAAACCCTGCTAGGTCAACAGTGACAATTTTCAAGAGGTAGGTAATACAATTTTTTTGTTTCAACTGCCTAAAATGAATGTTTATTTCATTACTCCCACATTCAGCTTAATGAAAACATTATGTGGCATGTCAAGAATGGTACCGTCAAATCTAGTTGACATGGTTATTGCTTGAAATTTTCAGGGCTGGTGTACATAATCTATTCCTATTCGGCCAAATGAGGAAATAAGATTTAAAGATTATTCACAGTTTTGAAATCAACTATTATTAAGCAGAGAAAAAGCAGAATTTCTGCTTTAATGCAAAAGTACTCATTACAGTCTAACAGTGGATAAATGCCCAGAAGATAAAACAATAGCACCTTTTATGCTGTTCATCATGCCTTAATTATGCTTCCTTCTCCATCCAAAATGGTGGGTTGCTTGAATTGACAATGAATGTCAACAAATTAATTAATGCTTACTCTTCCTTAAAGCTTTTGTAGTTTCAACAAAGAAGTACAGGTGAGCCGAAGAGCCCTCAGTTAGTAGTGATATTTTTCAGCAGGAAAATTATCTTCCAAAGCCTGACTTTAACACCAGTTTCAGACTGTTCTTCAAGCATTTTTCTTTAACAAGATAGTTCTCTGTGGACACTTGCAATTCAGTAACACTAACAGAGGGAGTGATACAAGCTTCTTACACTTCAGTTTTCTCAGTGTCTCGTTCTCTTTCATCATCTCAAATTAATACCCATATATCTATGTTTTCAAAGGTGTTAAGATTTGTCTTACATTATTTTCCTTGTTTTTGAAGAAAATAGAAGTTGATTCTGCTTCAAAACAACTTAGATTTGTTTAGTAGAGCCACATACTCTTCTCCAGTCATCCAGGTAGAGTTTAAATAGTTTTCTGTATCTGACAAGTGACATTGAGGTCTGTGCAAGTCATGGGCAGTAACTGAAGATTGAATATATAGTTGAATCATTGTAAATATATGAGTTATGTGTGTATTTCTGATATATTTGCAATGACAAAAACTTTTAAGCAAACAAGTGCATACAAGACACCATGTAGATGCGGTGACCTCTGTTTCAGCAGAAATATTTCTGATAAAATTGAGGTAGGACAGCATCTGACCATGCTGTGGAACCCTAGTTTGCAGCTTGTAACATCATCCCAAAATAGCCAATGTTATGCAGAGGAACAATGTCCATCCGTGTTCTCCTTCTATTATACAATTTGATTTATTCTCAGATACATTACCTAATCTAAAATTTTAGCTGCAGCTTTTAAAGTTTGATGTACATTACTTACACTGTTCATTTCTTTGGAAGCAGTCATGAAAAGATGACTTTGGACAGAGACTACTTCAGCACTATAAAATAAAGTTTTATGTTTGACATTTCTGTTTGAATATCCTAATGTTATGACTAATTACCTGTATTTTGTATAATAAAATGTGATGATTTGTTCTGCTATTGCCTCCTACAAATCAAGAACAGATGATCCAGAGTTAGTACATTCTACAGTCTAATTGTACACTTTAAACAAGAAATATTACTTGAGAACTTTGGGAAGTAATCCAAATGGTTGGACTTTAGATGTGAAATAATTACACTGTGAAAGGTATTTTTCTCATAATTGAGATGAGCCCATAACTACACTTCAGTCTTATTACAAAACTATGCTCAAGAGGGAAAAAGTGGATGTAGTTAAATAACATTGTGCAATATGGATTAAAAAAAAAAAGAAGAAAATTGAGAATTGTCATTCAGCACAGGAGAACTGGATGAGCATAGAGTAAATTCCTCAATTAGAAATTAAGTGATCACCTCATAAGGCTCTCTGAGAATTCACCAGTGGATGGTCATTAATAGGAGGCAGGTGGAAGTTAAATTGATGAGTGAGCAGTCTCTTTCAGAGCTCTTCATGGTATAAATATAGGTCACAGCCTAACTGCAGTGAAAGAAGAAAGTGAAACACATTTCTGAGGTCCTTATAAATGTTTTGCAAGTAAACAAGGTGGAACACACCACTGATTGATCTTGTGTGGGTTTAGCAAAAAAGGTTTAGAAAAGGCAGACAAACTCTTTTTATCAGCACATACCCACTAAGGGTAGAAACATGGGAATATAATTTTTAGGAGATAGGTGCAGGGTGGGTATCATCACTGCACACTGATTTTTTATGTTTAATTTTTCACATGATTGTGATGTATCTGTAGCTGAGGAAGAATAACTGCAAAGGTGAGTGTCTGTAAATAGTACACTGCTAACAGTTCTTTCTGAACTGTTATAAGGGTATTCCATAAATATTTGGGGAAGGGGGAAGAGGAAAATAAGGAAGAAAAACTCAATGGGCTGACAAATCACAACTATGCAAATTCTTGCAAATAATTTATCACTCAAGGATTTGAATAGTTTTTACTGTTGAACTATTGAGATATTTGTAGTAATGGTTGTGTGAGTAGTCATATCCTTTTTTTATGTTTTGTGTTTCAATAACAACTACTTAAACCATGAAAATAGTACCTGCTTAATGACAGAAAATGCTACAGAGATTGTTAACTTTCAAGTAAACATTAGCAAAAAAAAAAAAAAGTAACTCAAGAAAGTTGATGGGTAACAGATAATACAGGACCTGTTTATTCAGTGATAGTTCATTTGTTCTTTCATTTGTCCAGCTCTGTAAAATATATTTCAGTATCTGTGCTCTATGTAGGAGCTAAGTTTTGTCAGAAAAGCCTGGACAACATAGAATTATAGAGCAAATTAAGTTAGAAGGGACCTTGAAGGTTTAGCAACCTCAGAGAAACAGGGTCAAATAGATCAAGTTGTTCAGGACCTTTTCAGGTTCTTTTAAATTTCTCCAAAGATGGAGGTTTCACCACCTTTCTGTGTCCCTGCTCCACCCTCAGGTTTCACCAGCCTCATGAACAAAACCCAGTTGTCTCTGCCTCTCCTTGTGCAACATATGCTCCAGCCCCAGTTTTCACAGTAGTCCTCTGCTGGACTCACTTTGGTTTGACAGTGATTTTAATTCTATTGGGAGCTCTAAACTGGTAACAGCTCTCTGGATGCTGTTGACATTCAGCTTCTTGTTTACCATGACCTTCAAGTCCTGTAAAGGTCTTTGTGAGTCTTGTAGAGCTGCTCCATCTCCAGGAAGGGCCAAGCCTACACTGTTAGATGTGGTTATTTTAAACCAGATGCAGAAGTTTCCATCTGCCTTTGTTGAAATGCAGGAAGTTTCCACCAGCCCGTTTTTTCCAGGGTCAAGGTTGCTCAGCAGCAGCTCTGTCCTACAGAATGTCAGCCACTCTTCCTCCCACGCCCCTACTCCATACACAGTTTGATATAATCCCCAAAACTTGTTGAGGGTCCACTTTATCTCACCACCTGGGTCTTTATTAAAGACATTAAAGAGTATTGGCCTCAGTATTGACCCCTGAGGAACACCACTAAAAACTGGCCAGAAGTTGGACTTGATATCATTGACTTCAAGCCTTTGAGCCCAATAGTTTGTCCCATTTTTAATGCATTTGTTAGCCAGTCTTCCCAAACTGTATCTCACTGGCTGCAAAGGTAATATGGGAGACAGGTGCAGTCATCTCTTTGTGGAAGATTATCAGGTTGGTTAGACACAAGCTGCCTTTAGGAAATCCATGCTGGCTGTTTCTAAACACTTTCTTCTCCTTCATGAAGGGAGAAAGTAGGATTTATTCCGTTGTTTTCCTGGAGATTGAGATTTAGTAGGTCACCTTCAGTTCCCTGGATATTCTTTCATGCCCTTATTGAAGTTTCCGTAAAAGTTTTCTTTAGTATATTCTTAAGAGCAAAGATTTTTTTTCCAATATACTAGTAAGCTGTGTTAAATAAATAAATATATCATATATTTAGACTACAGCAAGCTAAACATATTTTAAATATACAACACAAGTTATCTTTCTTAGCACTGGTCCACAGCAACTTTGAACATTCACATGCTAATGTGAATGGAGTACTGGAGTACTGTTTAAATATTCTAACAGAATCCAGTCTGAAAACATAAAATAATTAACACATCAGAAAGCATTAGTCAAACCAATTTAACCTTTCCAACTGGCAGAGTTTCTACCTAATACAAAGTATAACATCCCATCCAACACAATTCGTCATCTTTAATTACCTTGATATCAAAATGCAAATGGAACAAAACAAAACCTAAATAATTAAGCTAATTAGTGTACTCTTTCTATGGTGTTAATATAAGGGAAAAAGTTAATAAGTCTGCAAGTGCTTTATTAATTTTTTTAGTTATATATGGTTTTGTGTCAGATTATTTAAAATATTTTTTTATCTCTTATAACTCCATCAGCTATGTATTGCAATTATAAATTGATAAATATGAGTTCATGTAATGTAACATACAATGGTCACAATATCATCGGCAAACTAAAAAACAGAGGTAAAAAGTCCATATATGTCTAAGTCTCATTGAAAATACTGGCTTGCATCGGTAGAAAGACTACTAAGAGAGTTAGGACATATTGTAACAGCTGAGAGTCTCGTCTTTGGTGATAAAATTCCTGTTTGGTGACATAATATCTGTACTTGAGAGGAGAAATTGTTAATTTCTAAATACATATCTACACTCACAATATTACATACATCCATCTATGTACTGGAGACAAATGAANATATATATATATATATATAGTGTGTTGTCAGTCCAGACCGATTTTTATTTTTGATGACTTTTTACATTGTTTAAATGATTCAGAATATAGCACAAGCAGTGTGTAACCCCATGATGGACCAAAGTGCTCATTAAGCCTCCTCATTGACTGGAGGAACAATCCAAGAGCTGGCAGCTGACAGAATGAATAGATCAGAAGTTATTAATTCCAGTTATTTTTAAAACATTCCTTCTTTAGAAGTAATATGTATGCTGAATTATATATGCCAAGTAAAGTATGATGCTGAGTGAGTTTGTTTGTTTTCTACCCTATAACTGTTTGTTTGGAATTACTGAATGCTGAAGATAATAGCTGATTACAGTTAGTCTAAAATGTAGGAATTACTCGTGTAGCACATAATGCACAAGATGTGCCAGCAGAGGCAAGTGATACGTGAACCCTAGGGGGGGATTAAATTGTTTTGTACTTAATTTTTTGTTCTTTATTATGTCTCAATCCTTGTTTGGAGTAAAATCCATACTGAAACGTTGCAAGTAATTTTCAAGCTGTTTGTGATTCATACTTAATAATATTGTGGAACAAAAATTAAAATTCAATATCCCAAACTCCAACTGATACAACTGTAATCCTCTGAGACGTTCTATAAACCACTAAAACTGCTTCTGTCATTAAAATTGCCCATGGACAACTGAAACATTTAAAAAATAAGTCCATTCCCCATGGTTTATAGTGAAACTTCAAGCCATTGTTATTTGGACTTTCCAGCAAGTATTTCCGTAATTTTGTTAGTTCTTCTGAAAGACACTGTTATAACCCAAAGCTTTCCATTGGTATGCATATACATATTTTTCCATAGGTATATATAGGACAGTTTCCTACTCAGTCATATATCTGGAGATACTTATTGCTATTTAAAGCACAATTAAATTATAATTATGATAAAAAAAGTTTTTGAAAAGTTTAGAAAAAAATGCATTTTAAATGCAATACACAGATACTGTCTGCGGTCTCAAACCAGGATGTTCCTATTTAGGAGAACACAAGACAGTTTTTTTTAATGTACTTGTCTTGATATTAGAAAATGTATTATGGGCTTGATATCAGGAAAAGGATTAGATAACGTTCATCTTTGGCCTATCTGATTTGTAATTGTGCAAATGTGAAATTATGCGATATATCAATGCTCATGATTCATCAGGTTCTAACTCTAATTTCTAAGACTCCACTTCCCTACAGATTGTTCCAGAGCGATGATCAGATGAGTTACCTCACGGGCAAGGAAGCTTAAGTATCCTTTTTTTGAGGTTTGGGGACAGAGCTGCCAGGTGGACCACCTTGGGGCAGGAAAACAAGACCTTCCCTGTATTGAGAGGTTTGAGACACAGAAAATCTGTCCCAGTATACAGGGAAATTTTAAACTTGGAGTGTTCTAACTGAAACATTGTAGACTCAACAAAAAGGCATTTTCTGATGAAACTCTCCTAAAGAGAAAAACTATCAGAAATTTTCCTATTACATTCGGTCCTGCTTATTTCCTCTGACACCATCCATGCACTTCAGAGGCAGTATGTTAGCATTTTCTTTGCTTTTTGACATTCATGAAGCAAGGTGGGGGTTCTGTACTGATCCCATGCAAAACCTGGAAGATTTTACATATTCTTCTGACTGACAGCTATTTCTGGTATGATGGCAAGGCAAATATTAGACTGTTTTAAATCTTTCACACATTTTCACGCATTAATGATGATGTATTATTTTTCACTTTAATCATAAATCTGAATTCCATTGGTTTGCAGTGCTTGTTTTGAGGAACATTACAACGCTTTTGCAATATTTCTAAACTTAAACTTTTTGCATCCACTCCAGGATTTAATTCCTGGTTAATGACATTTCCAAGCCTTGAAATTTTGTGTTGTGGAATATATTGTAATATGGTGGTTCTTCACCTTCTTAGAATGTAGTTCAATTCCAACGTTATGTTTCAAGTGTAAATAAACAAGAACAGAAATAAGATCATGCAATTAACACTGATTACAAGATCTTCACACAGATCAGTACCATTGACAACTTTTGAGCAGAATGAGAATGACAGGACTTTTGAAAGTCAGGTAATTAAATTAACTAGAAGAGGAATATGAAGGAATTTACACAGCCTGTTCCAGTCATTTGCAACCTCTAACGCTTAGCTCCACCATAAAAATTGCAGTTCACTTAGTTTACTTCAAAATGTTGCATATCTTTATACAAAGCAAAAATGCAAAATAGTTCATTTAAAACATGTAATTTATTTGTTGACATGGTCAGTCTTGTAAGAGACTACTATTATTTAAACAAACTTAAAATAGATGTACACAAGTAAAAGCAACCGTGGTCTTAGTAGCTTACATAAAATATTTTACAATGTTTTTTATGTCCACAAACATAACTACGGAAGACATTTGGGTAGCTGCTTAGATAGTGGAAATGGCAATACTGAATTTTTAATACAAAGGATTGAAAAACAAGTATTCCTGAAACAATCTTGAGCTTTGTTATTGCTTTTAATGAACTAACTAGAATTGTCCTGTTATAATTTCACTATCTAGTAACTATATTTATTGCAGAATAAGAAATATTTTAGGTTATATGCCTTTAGATTTGCAAAGCAAATTGCTGTTATTAGGGCTTTATTTACAGCTTTTCTTCAAAAAAGGCATTTTGTCTCATAGATAAAATGATTCCTCATACAGAGCACAATGGCATGCTGTAGTGACAAATACAGTAGGAAAGGTGTATTTCTGGACCCTACTGCGGCTGCTGATGGTACCCAGAACACCCACTAAGCTTTCTCCAGGTAGCTGTTCTCATGCTTTGTTGACTGCCCTCTGATGATGGCTGGACTTCTTGTCCTTACTTTACTTTACTTCTTGTCTTTACTCTTTCTGGCAGAGTTTGACATCACTCTCTGGAGAATTAATTTATTGATTCATTGGTGACTTAATTAATAGGTCTACTTATTAACTACTTAACTGATTCACTACTGTTGATTGTCCACTTATTGATTATTTTGCTCACCTAATTTTTAATCCTTAAACTTTACCTGTTTAATTCCACTCTATTGGCTATGTATTTTACTTACAATGAATTTTACAATGTAATTGACTCTGCACGTACCTGATTTACTCACGTACTTGTGTGTTTCTACAATTAATTGCTTGATTTATACACCCTTTATTAATTGATTACTGCTTAATCATATCATTTCCTGGCACTGGGGTGCCAAAAGATTTGGTGGCCATAGTCACATTCTGACAATATTTGTCCACAATAGACCATGTCTCCTTTATCTTCTCTACTTTTCTTCATCTATCACAATCTCCTCTACCTTTTTATAATGCCCCCATTGCTTTGCTTTTACTTTTCTTCAAATTAAATACTCAATCTTTCATACTGTCAGTACTTCAGTCATTGGTTTTAATCAGTTTCGTATTAAAATTTTGCATCTTCTAGTTAAAGCATACTTCTGCAAGGAATACGGGCTTAGTCCCAGATTATCCTGTTTTATTCTAGTTTAATACTGTCAAATTAACTCTAGTAATTAACTAAAAGAACTCCAGACATAGATCCACAGAGAACAGAACTAGCCACAAGGCTATAAAATACTGCTATAAATTTAGTCCTATGAATCTTAAAGAGACCTAACTTCACAGGAGAGGTGCCTCACTAAAACTCATCTATACCATAGCTCTTCAAAAAATTTCTGAGATATGGCTTTGAATGCCTTCACTTGAGGAGGACACAGGATCCAGGCTCCTAAATCTGTGCTTTTTTTTTTTTTTTTCTTTTTTTTTTTTTCCCCTCTCTTCTTAAAGGATAGGACAGTACAATGACATAACATATATTGATGTATCTAGTCATATAGAGAGTTTCCACAGTAACGCTTTTGAACCTGTATCTCACATGATTGCATAAGTATTTTAGAGGCATGTGGACAATTTGAAACTACTGTTGACTAGATATAAATTTGAAAAATAAGTTCAAAATAGATTTTTTTTTTCTGACGAGGATACAGAAGGTGGAATTCTGGTATTCTATATCTGACACCAATCAAAATGTCATGAAAGTTCTTGATTATTTAGTAACACGTATATTAAATTTGCAGATGTCAGTAAATCCATGTAGGCCTAGTGGCAGACAGGACTAGTCTTCTGAGAGATATCTGTGCCCTGGAAAAATAATGTAGAAAATATAGTTATGGTGAGATTCAGTTTCCTACACTTAATATAAAATTCACAGAAATGCAAGGACAACTGGCCAGGTTTGCAGAAAACTCCCTGCAAGTTGTAGCAGAGTTGAAGTTGGATATGAAACAACAGTACCACACTTTTATGAGGAAGACAAACAAGATACTAGGATATACAGGAGGGCCCCTTATTTGTAAAATTTCACCGATATTTAAGTAATATTTTTCACAAGTAAAGATGGAACTGGAATACTGTGAGCAGCTTGAGGTATCGACTTCCCAAGAAGGTCCAGAATAGAGTGAGAAAAATTATTATATATCTATTAGAACAGATTTAAGGAAAACTTGTAGGATTTAAACTTGTTAAATCTAGGGAGAATGAGTTGAGGTTCTTAGTTCTAAGTCATGAGCTGTTCTTCATATGGTCAGATGATGGTTCAAGAAATGATGGCCTTATAACCAAGGAAATTTAGATTAGATATCAGAAAAACCTTTCAAACTGTAAGGGTGGCTAATCCCTGGCTATGATTCCTTTGACAGAGTAGAAAATTAAAATAACAGCTGCCTGTGGTTATATGTTGAACAGCTGATGGATTGTTGTTACAAGATCTCTCCTTGGCCAACTCACTGTGCAAAACACCTGAATATCTGTTTTGCCGTAGTACTTTTCAGTCTTCTATATGCTTATTTTTGAGATTTGTGTTCCAGTTTCACAGGTTAGAAATTCAGAGAAAGAAATATTTTTCCAATTTAATATTGGAGTATTAAAAAATAAAACCTCTGATCTGGGATTCAGTTTAATGCAAGACATACTCTTTAGTCTCACCAACTCAGTGAGCAAATTGTCTCGATTGCTAGATAAAAAAATTGATCATTATAATGGAATCATAATGGCAAAAAATGGGAAGTGTTGTTTTATGAAGAAAATACTAGTCACTCGTTGAGGCGTTCTTCATTGTTCATTCACTTAAGTAAAATAACAAAATCTACTTTTCACTTCTCATTTCATCAGGATTATCAGTTTTTGTGTTTGAGAATATCTAGAGCAGATAGGCTGTGTAAAACATTTGCCTACAGGCCAAAAGCTGAAGTACTTACTTTCACAGAATCACAGAATGTTAGGGATTGGAAGGGACCTCGAAAGATCATCCAGTCCAATCCCCCTGCCGGAGCAGGAACACCCAGATCAGATCCCACAGGAACGCATCCAGGCGGGCTTTGAATGTCTCCAGAGAAGGAGACTCCACCACCTCTCTGGGCAGCCTGTTCCAGTGCTCTGTCACCCTCACTGGAAAGAAGTTTTTTCTCATATTCAAGTGGAACCTCCTGTGTTCCAGCTTGAACCCATTGCCCCTTGTCCTATCACTGGATGTCACAGAGAAGAGCCTGGCTCCATCCTCCTGACACTCACCCTTCACATATTTATAAACATTCATTAGGTCACCCCTCAGTCTCCTCTTTTCCAAGCTGAAGAGACCCAGCTCCCTCAGCCTTTCCTCATAAGGGAGATGCTCCATTCCCTTCATCATCTTTGTGGCTCTGCGCTGGACTCTCTCCAGCAGTTCCCTGTCCCTCTTGAACTGAGGGGCCCAGAACTGGACACAATATTCCAGATGCGGTCTCACCAGGGCAGAGTTGACAACCAAAGCACCATGATCTTTTGAAAAAACAGCCTTGCGGAGAAAAGCTTCATACTAAACAAACGCTTTTTAATCTTCCAAGATCAAGAAGAGATAGATAATATATTCTGAGTGCTTCACAAACCTGACCATGTATTTTTTAGGCTTGTCTTTCCTAGCTGTACTTCTAATAAAACCTGTAAACCTTCATATTCTACACCAATGACTGCAGAAAAGAAATGACAGTTCAAGGTCCTAGAATGAGAGTTTAGATAAAACGGGATATTTTTTTCCCCACAGTCTGGCACCAAATCTAGTGTCAGAGGCTGTGAGTCCAAACAGAAGTTCAGAAAGCAAAAGGACACATTTAGGGAAAATGTGAAAATGTACTTGCATTTTCCCATCTAGCAACATTCTTCCCAGTACCTGCATGCAATCAAACACATCTGAATACACTTATTGCTAGTTAATCCCTAAAAGCTTGGAATTTGCCTTTGAACACTGCCGAAATCTTTGCTCAGAAAATGGAAAACCTTCAGGATCCCTTTATAGCTACTTAAAAAGTGTTAAGTAGTTTGGATGCAGAGTGTAAATCTGTCCAAGCTCATATGGAATTTTGGTTCTTTGTAGATAGCAGCAAACGTCAGATGATGAGATGGAAACAGCTAGTGGAGTTTCAGTACACAGAGACCTGCGATAAAAACAAAACACAGTATTGTCATTTTATAATAACTTTAATCATGCATAACAGTTTGTTCTGATGAATATGCATGAGATACTGATGAACATGAATGATTGATATCTATGATTCACAAAGCGAAGAAGCTTATCTATATGCAGATTAAGTACTGCAGAGAAAACTATTCTTCCTCTTCTCCCTCCTGTTTTGGCAAAATTCCTGCACCACTGGGTGTCAAAACTTGCATCTTCCTTGTAATAACAGCTTTAACCTCATAAGAATAAATCTCATCTCTCCTCTTCAAACAATACTTAAATTTGAGATTTCTCAGAATAATTTGGAAGAATAGATAACAGCTGCTATGCAGAACATTTTTTTAAAGTATCTGGGAAATACAGCATGGAATAGACAAACAAAATCTGACTGGTTTATCTTTTATATTAACATTAATATGTTTAGCAGAGATAATATTGGAGATAGAAATATAATGCAAAACTGTTGTGAATTCATTGCACCAGTTATGATAATGAATATATAGATATGGGATCAAAACTATCGGTTGAAGACAGCTAGTCTTGGAGAAAGTGTGCATTTCTCATTGCAGTCTGAAATTTCTCTCACACAGAATCAAACCACAAAAAGCATCAACACTGGCCTCTGAAATAAAACTTAACTTCACATACTTTTAGACAACACAAAATGCCTGATGAATAAAAAAGATATTGGGCAAAGTTATGATATTTGTTCATATTTTCCATGTGATTTAGATCTTTAGTTGCCTCTCACACAAGTATTACTATTAACGTACAATGCCAAACTCCACCTGTTATTGCATGTTGGAACAGAAAATGAGAAGTCTATTGAAATATTTAAATCATATTCGTTTGCACTGCATTTAATACACAATACAGAGCAGAAACTGTATTTGAGGCAATAGTAAAACAATATTCAATAATATCATGCCTTCATGTGGAAATGAAAGAAATTAGGACTTATCTGAATAACGGTGGACTTGACATGTTTAGATCTTTCACTGTAGAGCAGGAAACCAGTTAGTCGATGAGAGATCACATCGTTAACACACAATAAATTAATGTATAAATAATACATGATGGCATAAATTTTAATTATATTTTACTGTTCTTGAAGTTTTTAAAATTCAATACTTATTTAAAATAAGTATTTTACTTATTTTAAACTATTATTTTTAAAGGTTAATGAAGTAGATCTGGTTTTCTACTGTACGACATNTAAAACAATATTCAATAATATCATGCCTTCATGTGGAAATGAAAGAAATTAGGACTTATCTGAATAACGGTGGACTTGACATGTTTAGATCTTTCACTGTAGAGCAGGAAACCAGTTAGTCGATGAGAGATCACATCGTTAACACACAATAAATTAATGTATAAATAATACATGATGGCATAAATTTTAATTATATTTTACTGTTCTTGAAGTTTTTAAAATTCAATACTTATTTAAAATAAGTATTTTACTTATTTTAAACTATTATTTTTAAAGATTAATGAAGTAGAACTGGTTTTCTACTGTACAACATTTTTAAATATTTTGATTGTTTAAAAAAAGTAGCAGCTTTTTTTCTTACTAACAGAAAACATAATGTATAATACATAGGTTAATAGAAAGTAATAATTTCTGGTTTATTGTGCGTAAATTTTTATGCTTCTCTCTTATTTTTAACCAGTTTTCATGTTATGGCTGTCAAATTTCCCACCACCCTGCATGTCTGAAATTATTGCAGAAAATGCCTCAACTAAACTGTATCCAGAAGAAACTTACCTACATTCCATGTTCCCATGTCAGACAGTTGCCCAAAAACTGCACAATAAAATATTCTCTGAGCACTTTGGTGGCATGCAAAGTAGAATTTCTTGTGGTTATGATTGATTTGAGTGGAAAAACTTACACAAAATATCTGATAGCTTTTTCAGACTGAGAAGCACCCAAGCACCCACACATTCACATACAGATAATGGAAATGTACCGGCACAACTGTTCGAGGCAAGGAAGGTTTTTAGACAGAACAAATCTCTTTTATTAGAGATGTTATTATAGTTAGAAAAGGGTAGAAATCTTTTTGGACATACCAGATCTTCTGGTCTGAAACTGAAGCAGAAAACTTCAAAACTAAACACAAGTCAAGAAAAACTGTTCTGACCTTAATTGGGTACGTGATAGACTGCTGAGAAAAAGGGATTTGGTATCTAAGGCACACATGAAAGTTGATGTGAGTTTAGAATGAGGGCAGTGAAGGGTGATAGAAATTTTCTCCAGGGAAAGAGAGTTGTGATCTCTAGATTGTGAGTCATGAATGGTGGGAGGAAAATATATTCTGCTATAAATCCATAGCTATGCAGAGTCTATGTTCTTTGGTAGGTGGTATACATATGAATTTTAGTTATGAACTTTGCTTTTGGAATAGATTCTTTAGGTCTTTCTTGATTACCACAAATGAGAGGTGATGGATAAAGTAACTGACTCACTGTTTGTCAAGATATATTTCCCAACTGTGTTTCTAGCCTTTCCCAGTTCTCAGTTTGGGTTCATTCTGATATGTAGTCATTAAAAAATTTCATCTCTCTATTTTCCACAAGGGCATTTAGTATACCGAATGAAGTACACACACTCTGATCAACAAAGAACTCTAGGACATTGGAATTGAGATATTTGCCAGTTTCACCAGAAAAATCATTTAGAGTATCTAAAAATTCACTTTTTAGACCTATTGTAATATGATGCTAGAATTATTTTAAAGGTGGTGAATATTTGCTTCTCCTATACATAGGTAACTCACAGGAAAAAAAAAATCCTGAATTAAAATATGCGCTTCTTTGATTTCATAGATTTGCTATGGATTTCTTCATTGTGATGACAGAAAAACCTTAAAAAACAAGAAATAAAGACATGAGTTGATCTATGGGATGATAAGTAAAGATGTAGTTCCAGGCCACCCTAAATCCTTTGGGGTTTTTTTTTGACTGGATGCATATGCTCAAATATTCATTACGGACCTAAGCTTTAAAAACCAAGATATTTTTGTTCTTCTACTGTTATGCAGCACTGTGGGATTCAGGTGTGCTTCTCAGACTTTTGGAGTAGCCCTTGTACTCTTTGTTGATTTGATCTTAGGGGGAACTTGGTGAGTTGGCTGACCACCACCTGTCTTGCCTGAAGTGCCACTCTGCTTTCTGAGAAAGAAAAACAAAGTGTGAAGGCTAGAGGAAAGACTCAGTATCTCTTCTCACATAGAACAGCACAAGAACTTATGATGGCTATATTAAAGAAGCAGACATTCTGCACAACAGGTTCCTTTTAGCATCAATCTGACGTTATAAAAGAATTACCTATAGGCTATAATGAATGTATTAACAGGAAATTAAAACTCAGATAAAACTAAGGAAATTAAAACTCAAAACTAATTCTGGTAATTCTTTCTATTCATTTTCACATTGTTACAGGAAAATGAGATTCAGGAACAGGTGGCACACACCTGAGCCATGCTAATTACTCATGTGTAAACTGAGAGTAAAAGTTGCACCTGTGATAGCTTCCAGTTTTATAGAAACATGTTAATTACATGATCATTTTTTAACATAGCAAGCTACTCTTGATAGTCACTCCTTTAGAGGAAAAAAATGTAATATCAGTAAGGTAATAAATAAAGACCAACAACCTATATTTCATCCTGGGTAAAGACATCAAATTCATCATATTGCTCCATCCCATCGCTATGTCAATTATAAACATTGTGTGGGGAGGGATTTCTTATTGTCATATCCTTAAATGCATATGAGAGCACTTTGGGGACTGGTAAATTAGAAGCAGAGGCAATGTTGATGGATTTAAGCTTAGACAGAGTTTTAAGACTCTATCCAAAGAAGAAAATATTTTTGTAAGTGGAAAATTATGTGTAATGACAATAATTCTCTGTAGATGATCTCATAGTAGTAGTTCACCACCTCTTGTAACTATCAGTAGAGGTATCCTTAATATCTTTTCAACGCTATCTCTCTCATGGTATCAGTGCTTCGAGGCACGCTCAGCTTCAGGAAGCCCGATTAGTAACATAATGGTCCAATTAAGACGGAAAGGATCTGCTATTCAGGAGATGGATGCTATGCATGTGATTTTGCTGGACTCTCAAGATGCACAAGTATGTGTAATAAAAAGTGCTGTGTCCTTAAAGATATTGCTGCCCTAACCATGTCCTACAAATTCATCTAGTTACCTGCATTGATTTCTATGGGCAGTTAGCCTATGAATTAGGTATTTCATTGACGCTTAGATCCATGTTCTGCTCCTGATCTATGCATGAAATTCTAAAACTGAAACAGTATTCGCAGAAAGTGGCCTTTTATAGCTTTCAGTTTTGATGGACAATATTACAGTTTTCTTCAAATATGCTCAACAGATATTGCTTCCACATATGGTAGGTGTTTATGCAAAATGACTTTTACAGAGTGAACAGCTTTTGGTTAGCTTTTAGACCTCTGTCAATCCTCAGGTGCAGATTGAATGTTGTTAGAATAGGCTGAATATTTACATCTCAAAAAGGCCCGTAGTCCCCTCTGAAAGGCACATTTCAGCTCTTGCCATTTACCCTGATAAGGTCTAAGAACTCTTGAACCGGTCATCATTGACAAGCATTGAAGTGTGAAGGAGAGAAAGGAAAGGATATTAGTGTGAAGGAGAGAAAGGAAAGGATATTAGACGCACAAAGAGGAAAAGTTTTCTCTACAAAAGGAAAAAAGCTGTGAATAAAAGTTAAGGAAAACAACTGGAATAGTCAAAAACCGGCTAGTATTGCAGCAAAGAGAGCAGGAAGGTGAGCTGGAAAAGAGAGGAGAGAGGATCTAATTCCTGGTAATGATACAGTTAAAATTTCTTTACAGTGTATTCAGTACAGTTGGGATATTCCAGTCTGTTACACTGAAACTATTTTCCTTAACTAAAGTAAAAACAACAATTTTTTTTGATCAATACCTCTGATATACCATAATGAATCAACATTAAACTACACTTCTAAAGGTGATTGTCATTAAAAATTCATACATATTACATTAACAGCAACAAATGCCCAGAGCCCG
>VZTO01004792.1:31179-50697 GCA_013400615.1 Syrrhaptes paradoxus | reverse complement strand
GGGGGGATTTCTGACTGACACCCGCTGTGTTCAGACCTGAGCTCGGAGCTGAGCCGCCGTCTTTTGGGAGCTCTGCAGCTGCTGCTCCATCTCCTTTAGCACCTGCCGCTGCATCCCCACCTGCTCCTGCAGGTACTGGTTTCGCGACTGGCTCTCGCACAGGGCTTGTTTCGCCTTGGCCGACTCCACCTCCACCGTCTTGATGATGTACTGGGGGAGAAAAGCACCCGGGCATGGGGTGTACTGGGGAAGCAGCACCCTAGGGGCCTGGGATGGAGCCAGTGTTGGGCCAACACTTTTTTTTTTTTTTAAGCGCCACTGTTTTTAAAAGGACCACTTTTTGAAAATACAAAAAACCCCGTGCCGGCTTCTCCTGACTTAATCCTGATGTACTAGAAGCGCTCAAGCCTGTAAGCGAGATCCACGAGCCCCCCTTTCAGCTTTCAGAGCGTGGGGAGAGTCATCTCATTTTATCGAGGGGGCCCGTGGGTAAAATAAAGGCAACACCGAGGAGTCTCCAGCCTTCCTAGCACCGGGGGTGCATCCACCCTTGGGCTTGCAGAAATCCCCCTGGCAGCCTCAGCTGCCCACAGCCACCGTGCAACCCCCCCAGCAGATAAAGTCTCGCCTGCCGGAGTTTGTCCCCCAGCAGCAGGACAGAGCTCGGGCTCTGCAAGCCAAGGAGGAGATGTCCAGCTCTGTGCAGAGGCTGGAGCAGACAGAAGCTGTCACGGGGCGATGTCCGTGCACAGACAAGAGCTGGGGCTGGGGGCTAATTTACCAAATCCCGGTGCCACTGAGGGACGGGTGGCACTTGCAGGGCACCCATTGGGCACCCAGCCCAGCTCTCCTTGCCCGGCTGGGAGAGATGGAGAGCTCCCGGTGCTCACCTTTATCTGCTGGGGCTGGGACTTGAGGCTGGCAATGGTCTCCTGGCTGTCCCGCAGCCTCCGGCTGAGCCGCTCCTCTTCCTCAGCCCTCTCGGCCATGGAGTCCTTGAGGCGCAGCTCCACCTCGGCCAAGCGGTTCGTCTTCTGCTGCACCTCCAGCTCCAGCTCCGCCAGCCTGCCCCTCGCCTCCTCCGCCTCCCGCCGCAGCTGGGCCACCCGCTCCCGCAGCTCGGCGTTCTCCTGTCCCCGACACAGCACGGCCCAGGCGGCGTCACCCATGGGTGCCCGTCACCGCGCTGCTGCCGCCGCCACTGGTCACTCACCTGCTGGTGGGCGCAGTCCCGGCACGGCGCCCGCTGCCGCAGCTCCCGCAGCTCGCCCTCGCACGCCTTCATCTCCTGCCGCAGCCGCTCGTTCTCGGCCGCCAGCAGGTCCCGGTGCTTCTCTGCGTCCGTGCCACCCTGACAATGGGGGGCAATGGGGGACTGCCGCACCCCAGGAAGCCCCCAGCCCACTATATGGTGGACCCCCCGCTGCACCCAGGGGACCCCCCACTGTGCCTGGGGACCCCCCAGCCTGCTGCACCCCAGGGACCCCCACCTGCCACACTGGGGACCCCCCAGTCTGCTGCCCCCTGGGATGCCCCCACCTGCCACACTGGGGACCCCCCAGTCTGCTGCACCTGGGGGAGACCCCTCCTGTTGTACTGGGGACCCCCAGCCTGCTGCCCCCAGGGATGCCTCCGCCTGCCACACTGGGGACCCCCTGGCCTGCTGCACCCCAGGGACCCCCAGCCTCTGCACCCCAGGGACCCCTACCTACCACACTGGGGACCCCCGAGTCTGCCACACTGGGGACCCCCAAGCCTGTTGCACCCCATGGAGCCCCCACCTGCCACACTGGGGACCCCCCAGCCTCCTGCACCCCAGGTACCCCCCAGCCTGCTGACCCCAGGGAGCTCCTGCCTGCCACACTGGGGACCCCCCAGCTTGCTGCACCCCAGGGACATCCCAGCTTGCCACACTGGGGACACCCCAGCCTCCTGCACCCCAGGGAGACCCTGCCTGCGACACTGGGGACGCTGCCGTCTGCTGCACCCCAGGGACCCCCCACCTGCCACACTGGGGACCCCCCAGTCTGCCACACCGGGGACCCCCAGCCTATCATGTCAGTGAGCCCCCACTGGCCCCGGGGACCCCCCATTTTGCTGCCCCCAGGGACCCCCAGCCCTCAGAGGGGCTTTCTCTGCCCCCCACAGAGCCACGGTCCCAGGGAGCCTTTGCCGGCTGTGCCCCAGGGCCACCAGTCACGACATTGGACACAAAATCCCCCAAACCTCCATCCCTCCGTGTGTCTCTCTGCCCGCAGGGTCCAACGTGCCACCCTGGGGAGTCAGGAAATCCTCCCACCCCCTCCCCGCGTGCTCCCTTCCTCCTCGGGGACCCCCAGCTCCGGCGTCCCGGGGGGCAGGCGGCAGCTCACCAGCTCCGAGCGCAGCCGCCCGATCTCCTGCGCCTGCTCCAGCAGCTTCGCCTTCAGACTTTCAACCTGTCAACACAGGCAAGGTTCAACCAGGAGGCATCTCAGCGGCTTCCCGAGGAGTCCCCGCGGTGCCACCCAGCCTGTCACCGCCGTCCGGTCTGGCTCGCGCTTTCCTTACGCCTTGATTTTCCACCTGGCTCTGAGCGCCTGATTCACAGGAGCTGACTAAAACGAGCGTTAATGAAAGGCTTGCTTCGACCGTGGGTATAATTTGTCCATGTTGAGCATTAGCAGAAACCATCATTAAAAAAAAAATAGCATCGTCTTTGGAGAAGGAAAACAACAAACCCAGCCATAATTGTGTTTAAAGAGCCAGAAGTGCCTCGTTCTGCCCTTGCGACACAGCTTTGCTTCGCCGTCTCTCGTTTTCTTTCTAGGAAAGTTATCTTAGGAGAAGGAGGGAGCAGGAGACGTCCGTGTGTCCGAGTGCAGCGGGAAGATGCTCCCCACCACCCCTATCCAGGCGTCTGCCCATCCGCGGCTGCCCTCCTCCCAACACAGGTGGATTTCAGAAATCCTCCGTTTTTTTGGGCAAGGATCAAAAAAATCCCATCTCTCCTTTCCGCCCCATTCAGGAGCCAGGGAGGCTCCCCCCAAATATAAGTCTGTGTTTATTCAAGTTAACATCGTCAATGCTGGCTGCGTTTTTACGGGTGTTGTCCGCCTGCTCTATCCCTCATCCCCGTGCCCAAAAACACGATGGCTGCTGGGTGAGCATCACTGTGTCCCCAAAACTTACCCCGCAGAGAGCTGGACCTGGCCGCACGCCTCACCGCCGTCCCCCACATCCCAGCCCGGCTCCCGCTTGCCCCACGCCGGGAAGCTGCTGCCAAACCCCTCGCCCAGACGCGGCGGGGTATTGCCCCATCCCAACAACCAGCTTTTTTCTGAGCAACCAGACCTCCACGGACCATAATTTAGGAAGTGCTGATGAACACCAAATGCAGATGTGCTGACACGGTGCTGTAATTAATCACGGGAAGTTTTGAAGCCACGCCCTTGCAGAGACGGCAGCGCGGGCGGCGAGCACCGCCTGCACGGCCCGTGTGCTGGGGAGGGCACGGCCGGGGCTCTGCAGGCGAGCTCGGCGCACTCACGGCCACGCGGTTGCCGGCTCGGCGGTGGGCTCCTCTGCTCCGACGGGGGCCGAGCACGCGGCAAGTTGGGTGCCGAGCGTGCGCCAGGCGTGTGTCGAGCGCACCAGCCTCGCGCTTGGGTGGGAAAATCCCATTGCAATGTTCAGTAAGGGAGATGATAATTTTTTTTTAAATATTTTGAAAAGAGGAGAGGGACCGAGAAGACCGAGTCACGGCGTTCCACGGGGAAGCCACTACCCTGGCCAACACGCACGCTAGAGCCTGTCCCCCGCTCCCCATGCCAGCAGCGCCCGAAAACGCCGGTACGCCTCCATCCCCTACCTGCTCCAGCATCTCCGGCCGCATCCTGCTCTCCAGAGTGGGGAGGGATTCCTTGGCAGCTGCATCTGGCTCGAGCCGTGGCCCGGCCATCCCCAGCTTTGCCGGTTCAGGTCAGCGCTTTGCTCTGGCCGGCGCCGGCTGCGCTCGCTGCCGAACTGGCCGGAGCAGGGCCGGATCCTGCCGGCGCTCACGCCTGTGTCATGCAGACTGTGCCAACCAAATGCAGGACAATTACCTCCACCTTTTTGACACCCGTGGAACAAGCAGAACCTGACTGGAAGAGCTTCCACAGCAGCCACATGCAAATCCCTTGACGAGCAGCCGGAATTTCAGTCTCCCTGGGATGACCCAGGTCCTTGTCGCGCCAGCACGGGAGATGATGGCTTTTGAGGTGGGGGCGGTTCTGGTGGCGGCAGCCAAAACATTCTCCCCTTTGGTGGCCAGCTCTGTGCCTTCACCTTCACTTTCTACATCCTGACTCTCAAAAGTCACTAAAATTAATTTGCTGGGTCAGCCTAACGAGCTGATCCTGCCGCGGCGGTGCTGTGCTGGGAGGATGGATGACTGCTGCAGGGCTTCGACCCCGATGCCCAAAGCCTTCCTGGCCATGTCACCTCCAAGGAGCCGCTGACATTACCGCAGTGTCACTGTAACATCATTCAGGAGGGGCTGCCAGCATCCCGAAGGCAGTGCGGATGACACCGGTGGGATGGTCACAGTGCTCGGGAGCACCCGGCTCCCAGATCCCCCCTACGCACCCAAGCGCAGAAGATGCTCCGTGGTGGAGGTCCTATGCTCCTTCCAAGCACAACCCTCACTAACCACAAGCCACGGCGCTCCAGCCAAGCCACAGCCCAAAGCCAAAGACCCCAATGGACCCCCTTGTGTCCCCATGTCCCCACCATACCTGGCCTTGCAGCTGGAGAGAGCAGGAAAGCTCATCCTTCTCCCGAGCAGCGAGCTTCTCCTGCAGCCCCAGCAGCTCCTCCTGCAGCCGCAGCTTCTCCTCTTGCAGATGCGCCATGGAAGCCATCACCTTCTGGATCACCGGGAAGGGCCGGGCCACCGGAAGGCTGGAGCGTTTTCCACCACAGAGCCTCCCTCCTGAAGCGGGAGCAAAAAAAGGAGCCAGTCAGGATCCGGCCACCTCGCTGGAAATGGGGTAGCAGCTATGGGAAGGGTCCCCAGGGGCGGTGGAGATGGGACAATGGGACGCGGGACTTGCACAAGTCCCATGGAGAGCGGTGACGTGCCGGGTGGTGCATCCTGAGCACCACGGTGCCAACCGAAGGGATCTGGCGATGCCAGCAGAGCATCCCAGGCTGTAACCCAGCCCACGCCACCGCACCGTGACCCAGCCGAGCTGCTGCCGCCTCACTCGGATAACAACCGCCTTTGCCCCGGCACGCTGATTCATCCCAGCATCCTCTTTCCGAATGAGCAGGTGCCGGTGGAAACAACCAGTATGTGATCACGTTATTAAAGACTGCATCATTACACACAAATACAATGGAAGCCAAATTAAAATTCTACAGGTACCCTGAGCGGCTGTATTGCCTAATCCTTGTGCGTTCAGCTTTCTAACCTCCACAGTATGATTTTAAACATCTTTTTCTGGGTGTTCATAGAGCCACCGGTGCCGACAGAAGCCAACCTGGCCGCACATAAGAGCCTAGGGAATGGATCCCTAAATGACTTGGTTGTTCCCAAGAAGAAATGAGCTGGCCTGACTCATTCCCGACGTGGCGATGAGGCATCACAGCGAGTGATCCTGGGCGGCCAGGATCCCGGCTGCCCGGCGCCCTTCCCTGCCTGCTGCGGATTTCATCTGCTGCCACCAGAAACCTGAGGTTTGAAAGGCAGGAGGCGATGCTGGGAATTGCTTTGCTGCCCGCGGGCAGATGCTGCCTGCTTTCTGGGAAACATCCTGAATACAAGCAGCAGGACTGCTTTTGTCTCTGAATTCGACTTTCTGCCTTTAAAAGGAGTTAAAGAGCCAGCAGACAGGGCAAAAGAAAATGAAATGCTGGGAGCAAACCAAGGCTCTGCTGTTGACTGCACACCATCCAGCAACGTCTGCAGAAGCGATTGATGGGGTTTGTCTCCTGCCTTGGGCTGGATACCCCGAAAGAGTGCCGACAGGCGCCAGCTTTTCTTTCTTTCTGTGCTAAAAGCTCAGCCCAGCTCAAGCAGGGGCCTGTGATGTTCCCTTTAAACCCATCACGCACAAACCCCACCCCAAAACTGCAGTCACCGGGACGTCAGCGCTCACCCTTTGGGGAGCGTGCAGGGATAAGACGAGATTACAGGAGGCACCAGGGCTCCTGCGGCAACACAGTGTGTCTGCGCCAAGTCGTTCGCGCTAATCCCGGGCTAGGACCCAAGGCAGAGCCGCTCCTCCTTGCTCCAACACCTTCCTCCTGCAAGAGCATCCCTGGGAGAGGAGATGCCAGCTGGTCCTGCGTTACATCTGCCACCGGGCAGCTGCTCTGCTGGTTGTGTGGGGTCTCCAAAATGCTTTGAAACTCATTTGGGAAGGTGGCTGTTGCCACTGTTCTGCCCCGTTACCGTCACCACGCAGCCTCCCTTCCTCCTTTCCTGCGTCCCCGCATGGAGCATCCCTGCTCCTTCCCACCGGCTGCCCTGCCCAGCACCAGGAGCTGCTCGGGTACGCTGCTGGGGACCACGCTGGAAGCAGCTCCCAGGATGTGCCCCAACAAGCCTGGGCAGTTCAGTCCCGATAGAGAAAAAGGGGAAACCGCAGGAATTCACCCGCTCTGGCGCAGGCAGGCACACTGCAGGCGTTTCCACAAATGTTATGTTTCCTTTAAAAGGGAGGAAAGAGTGGGGGGGTTGTTGGAGCTCACCTGCTCTGTTCACCTGGTTAAAAAATTCAGCAGCCGCCTGGCATCACCTGACAGCTGGCTGGTGTTTGATCCCCACAGAGACCCGATTCCCCCCGGTGAGCACAGCCGTGTGCCTATGTGCACCCTGAAAGAGGAGACGTCCCCCTGGTACCGGGTGCTCATCCCATTGCATCCCTCCCCCAAACACCCACTGCATGGAACCACAGGATGGTTTGGGCTGGAAGGGACCTTAAAGCCCACCCAGTGCCACCCCCTGCCATGGGCAGGGACCCCTCCCACTAGCCCAGGTTGCCCAAAGCCTCATCCAGCCTGGCCTTGAACCCCTCCAGGGATGGGGCATCCACAGCTTCTCTGGGCAACCTGTGTCTAACCACCCTCACAATGAATTTTTTTTTTCCTAATGTCTAAACTTAAATCTTCCCTCTTTCAGCTTATAACCATTACCCCTTGTCCTCTCACTACACTCCCTGATAAAGAGGGTTTCCCCATCTCTCCTGTAGCCCCCTTTCAGCACTGGAAGGTGCTGGCAGGTCTCCCCGGAGCCTTCTCTTCTCCAGGCTGCACACCCCCAACTCTCTCAGCCTGTCCTCGCACGGGAGCTGCTCCAGCCTCCGGACCATCTCCGGGGCTCCTCTGGCCCCGCTCCAGCAGCTCCGTGTCTGTCCTGTGCTGAGGACCCCAGAGCTGGGGGCAGCACCCCAGGGGGGGTCTCAGCAGAGCGGAGCAGAGGGGGACAATCCCCTCCCTCGCCCTGCTGCTCACGCTGCTGGGGATGCCCCCAGGACACGGGGGGTTTCTGGGCTGCCAGCGCACATTGCCGGCTCACGGGCAGCTGCTCATCCCCCAGCACCCCCAAGTCCTTCTCCTCAGGGCTGCTCTCCAGCCACTCTCCTCCCAGCCTGTGTTTGTGCTTGGGTTTGCCCCGATCCACATGCATCCCTTCCCTCCAGCGTGTCCCCACACCACACAGCTTGGTGTCATCGGCAAACCTGCTGAGGTTGCACTCCATCCCGCTTCCCCCAGCTTGCCCCTTACCGGCTTTCTCCAGGTTCATGGTGGAGGGTCCCTGTGCCACCGCGGCAGCTGCCGGCTCACGGGGGGACGCCGACAGTTCCCCTGTGGCCGGTGTCGGGGCCCGGTGCTGGTTCCCTTCCCGACACTCACCCGCCGTCTCCTGCAGGGCCTGCGGCCACAAGAAGAGGACGGAGAGCTGAGACACAGTGACCGTGCACATGGTGGTGGCCGCGGGGCCGGCAGCCGGCGTTTCACCGGGGCTGGCGAGAGGGGAGCCCGCTGCAGGGACGGGGCAGTGGGACCCAGGGAAACCCTCCCTCCAAGGGATTTTGGTGTCGGGAAGCTGCTGCAGTGTTGCTTTCGTTTCTCCCCATAAATAACCTCCTTCCCTCAGCCTGGTCATTCAGTTATACTGAATATTTCCCATTTTTCTCTCTATGGCCTTAAAAAAAAAAAAAAAGACACTGTCTGTGGCTCCAGTAATGCCATATCCTGTGGGATGGAGCATAACTGAAAAAAAAAAAAAAAAACAAAGAATAAATCTGGAAGGAAAAGGTCCCAGATTTCTGTATCTGTCATATTTATTGTTGGCTTGCAAGGAAAAAAAAAATCTGGGGGTTTTTATCACTGTTTAAAAAAGTGCTACGGCATGGATGCTTGAGCTGCCGATCGTCCGAGCTGACGGAATCGCTCCCTGCCCCGCTCCAAAGTGCCTTTTCCTACTTATATCTTATCTCAGAGCCCACGGCATCGCCCCGCGGGCCAGCGATGCCAGGAAAACCCGTCCGACCCCAGCAGAGGGGCAAACCCTTGGTACACGCCGAATATTTCTGAGAGTCATTTGGAAGGAGGAGGAGGCAGCATCCTCCCGGAGAAGCTGCGTCTGCGGTGCCTCCACGTTTGGGACTCCGGGAGGGTTTTGCCGGAGGGAACTCATCAAGGCTGGTGTGAGATAAGAAGGTGTTTTCCTTCTTTTCAAAGAAAGAGAATTTAAATGATTTGCCTGAAGCCCAGAATGAACTGGTGGCAGCACCACCAGCATATGGTGGCCTGACACCCTCCTCGGCAGCTGTCACCTTCCTCCTCCTCCTCCTCCTCTAGCAAACACCATCTCAGGGCACTGCATTCTCTTATCACCCTTCTGCCTTGAGCTCTCTGCCAACATGACCCAGAAATGACCCAGAAAATGTTATTCCAGACTGTTCCTCAGCATTTTTCGATACCTTCTGACTTTCTGGAGGTGCTCTCCCCCTCCCTGCCCAGGCACAAGGAGGAAACTGGCCGTGGTGACGGGGGGACGAGCCAAATCCCACCGCAGGATGGTCCAGCAGGGCGCAGGACATCCTTCCCACCCCCCCCCCACAACCGCCCGAGCGTGGCCAGCTCCGCGTTCCTCACCTGGAGACCCCGGCAGAGCCCGCGGGGGTTAGCGGCGGCTGGCCAGATCACGTCGAGGATTTTATGGCGAACCAGCGCAGGCAGCAAAGGAACCTGGGGAGTGGTGGCCGCTCTGCTGCCGCTGATGAACGTGTCCTGCCCGTGGCCTGAGACGGAGTGAAAAGCATCACCGGGTCAACCTGGGATCCTGGGACGGACACAGCCTTCAGCCTCGCTCAACAAACCTGCCTCCTCCTCCCCGCTGCCGCCACCGCACTGGTGCGGCAGAGACGGTGCACGAGTTTTCTTAAAAATGTTAATTATGTTAATGAGAAAAATTAGCCCTTCAGGGGGCGGAGACTGGTTGCCAACGACTAATAATGAGAATGCAGGGTGTAGCATCCGCAGGACCAGATCCGTCCCCACACTGGGGACATCCCGCCCCTGTCACTTGCCAAGCCACTCCGCTTCCTGCGATCCTATCTGGGAGAAGCTGCCAAAGCCTCCTTGCATCACCGAAACCGGACAGACGGACCCTGCCGGCGTCACCTCCCTCCGCTGCCCCCAAATATTTTCTTTCTTTGTCATGCAGCCAAACCCGAAAGCAGACAGAGCAGCACTTCCCTGCCCTTCTGAACTGCACAGAAGCATCTCAAAGATTTTTTCCCCATGTCTGTGTCCTCCGCTACACAAAAAGCGGCTGGTGACAGCTACATGCCAATGGGACCTTCCTGGGGACCCTGTGCCCCCTCCCCATCCGCCTGCCACAAGCGCTGCCACCATCGTGGACAGCCAAACAGCTTTTCTGGCTGGCAGGAGAAAAAAAATCAACCACCCACAAATAAAACCCCACTAATGGAGTTTTTTTCCCCCCCTAAAANTCAGTTGGACTAACCAAAATGAAAGAAACGCCCGAATACGTGGCGGCCACCCCAAAGGGATGAAAAAAGATGAAGACAAAAAAAAAAAAAAAAAAAAAAAAGCCCAAATAGGGGCGTTCAGCTTCCCCCTTTGCCAAAAGCCATCCGGCACCACTGGTGAGCAAGGTGGGAAGGGCTGGTTCCCGACAAGTGGCTGCAGGTTGGGGCAAGCAGCCGCCCGCCCGCCTGCAGAACAGCTCAGCTGCGCCGGAGAAAAACCCTCAACTAAGCTCACCTCCAGGCTCCGCGCGCTGGGAAGAGATAAGGAGCCCTTCCGAGGAGCAGAGGCCGGGGAGAAGCGAGGGCCCCGCGTCTTCCCTGCCATGCGTATCGCTCCCTTTTCTTTCTCCCGTGTTAAATTTTAACCTTTCTCCCTACGCTTTCTGCTCAGAAGGGCCAGGAGGGGAGATGGAGGCAGCTCTCCCTGCTCACCCCCCCTTGGCTGCCTACCACTTTATGCCCGCTTCCGAGTCTCCAGTTCTCAAATCCCGAGCTTCATCTGGAAAGAAATGTGAAAAATGCAGGCTGGCCTGTTCCCGGCCTCTCCTTCCCCAAGCGTGAGCGAGGGCGTGAGCGCGGCAGGCTGAGCCCCAAGGGGAGAGGACGAGCCACCACCTCGTACTCACCAGCCAGGGAAAGGTCCTTCGTCTTCCAGGCAGCTCTGGCGATGGGCGCGGATCCCAGATCCCAGGTTTTGTGGGATGTGATCATGGTACGGGGGTCCCGTGCGCAGCGACACCCCTGCGGAGAAGCACGACGAAAACCATCTCAGCCTTCCCCTGTCCCCTGCTGTGACATCCCATGGGACTGCGCTGGAGCAAAGCACGGTGCCAACGCTGTCCCCGACCCCCGGAATCCTGCGGGAAGTCGCATCGATCCCGATTTCACTGCCGGGGCCGGGGGGGTACCGAAAGCCCCGGGGCTCCCTCCGAGCTCCCGGCGGATGTGACACAAACCGTCTGTAATTAACGAACTCATTCCTGAAGCCTTTCCAGGCTCCTCCTAACTGCCGCTTGCGGGTTATTTAGTTACCAACTCCCGGACCGTGGGCAGCCCAGGGCAGCACCGGGCCCCCGCAGCCCCCCCACGCCCCCCGCCCGCTGCCCGGGGCCGCCTCGGCGGGGGAAGGGGTGCGGAGCCCCCGGTGGTCCCTTGTTCTCCCAAGCGGCAGCCCCGGGAGGGGGGGTGGCTCCAGGCGGGCGGGGCCGTCCTTGTCCCCATGTCCCGATCCCACGTCCCGGTCCCGGCGCCTCCCCGCCCCGCGCACCCCGATGCCGGTGCCCGGTCCCGGTGTGCCGCGCCCCGCCGGTGCCGGTGCCGGTCCCGGCGGCTCCGCCCGCTGCAGACGAACGGGAGCCGCGCCCCCGGTGCTCCNCCACTCACCGGGCGCGGGGCGGTGGCAGCGGCGGGCAGCGGGCGCGAGCCCCGGCCCCGCCCTCCCGGCACCTCAGTAACGGAAACGCCGAGCTCCGCCCCCTCCCGTTGCCATGGAAACCCTCCAAACCCCCCCCGACGGGCAGCGGAGGCGGGGCTCCCCCACCCGCACCGGGCGGCGGCGGGCACGGGGCTCCGGGGGGGTCCCGGTGTGACCCCGGTGCTCCCCCCGGACCCTCTGGCCGAAGCCCTGCGGAGCTCCGGGGAGCCCTGGTGTCCCCTCGACCCATCCCGGGGTGTCCCGGTCCCCCCGTGCCCCCTGCCCCCCTCTTGTCAGAGCCCGGCAGGGCTGCCAGGGTGGCCCTGGTCCCCCCGGTGTCCCCCTGGTGTCCCCTCAGCCCTTCCTGCAGTGTCCCACCCCCCCCAGGCTCTCCTGATCCTCTCTTGTCAGAGCCCTGGGGGCTCCTGGTGTGTCCCTGCTACCCACAGTGTCCCTGGTCCCCTCGGACTGTCCCTGATCCCCCCAGTGTGGCTCTGGTTCCCCTGCTGTGCCTCTGGTCTCCCCGGTGTCCCCCCAGCCCTTCCCAAAGTGTCCTGGCCCCCCTATGCCACCCGGCCCCCTCACTGTCAGAGCCCTTGGGGGCTCCCAGGGTGTCCCTGGTGCCCCCGTATGTCCCTGGCCCTTCCCACCCTGGTCCCAGTGCTCTCAGCCGCAGGGTAACCCCATCACACCTCGGGGTGCTCCTGCTCCTCTCCTCCAGCCCCAAACCCCGGCACGGCTGCGGTGCTCTTCCCCGGGACCATGGGGACAGAGCCACCAGCACCAACAAGAAGGTGACGGCGGTGACGGTGGCCCACACGCCAAGGAACAGAGGTGACAAACTGTGCCCTCACCCTCCACCACGTCCCCACTGCTCCCAAACACCGATGCAGCAGCTACCCCCAAAGCCGATCGGCACCCCAGGCTTGCGGGGGCCCGTGGCTGGAGATTTCATGCGGAAAATAACCTGTCTCTACCCCGCAGGCACGAAGAAAGCAGCATAACGTGCCTCGAGACCTCTTCGGAGCCCCTGGTGTCAGAAAGACAATTAAAAAAAATTCTGCTTTGAATAGAATTTATATGTGTTTTTTTAGGGTGTGATTTGTATCCCCCCTATCCGTATTGCACATATGATGGTTATGGTAATGGCTGGTTTGGGTGACACAAGTTACTCATGACTGGTTCGCGGTAATTAACTGGCACTACCGGATATTTCCCACAACAGAACTTAACCTGGCATCGGTGGTGGCGGGCGCCCCGTGCTGACAGCTCACGTCCGCACGCCTGATGTCGGGCTGCCCACGCGGGTCCTGGGACGTGGGGTTGATGGTCCCTTGGAAGATTCGGGTTTGGTGGCAGCCCCACAGGGCTGGACAAAAGGCAGCTCTGGCCACCAGTGGCGTGTGCTCCCCTCAGCCAGGGGTCCGTCACCTCCGCTCTGCTCAGTCCCAGCCCTCTGCTCGTTCCTGGCTGGGTTTGGAGCAGGAGTTGGCCTTGTCCTTTCATCTCCCTCTTGGGCATCCTCAGAGACCCCCCTAGGACACGCCACCCCCATGGATGGGGGGTGATGGGGAGCCACTGGTGGGGAGGACAAGTTGCTCCAGCCTCTCACCCCAGGGAAAGGGGGCTGGGAAGGGTCACCTCCATGTCCCTGTGCCATCCAACCCAGTGCAGCGCCTTGTCCCTGAGAAGCAAATGCCATCCTGACCTGGCAGCTGCCTCCCTCCTCCTATCTTGCAGCAGAAAAAAAAAAAAAACAAACCAGCAAAAACCTCCCTGTCTCTGCAAAGCGGCACCTCCCTTCCCTTCAGCTGAGGATTGTCAGTGTGCTCGGTGCAGAGCCCTTGGTGTGGATGTGTACGTGTGCCTATAGACACATATATATATGTACATAGCTGTACCTGGAGAGGCCTCAATACCCTTTTTTCGGTGCAGCTCCTTTGGTGATAACACCGACACACATAAAGTGACTTTCTACTTTCTGCTAGCAGCTGTAATGCTGTGTCATCCCTGACTTCATTTACAAACTGTAAGGGTAAAAGAAATGTTTATGCAAATGACTTTAACTGGTAAGTAATTTCCTGGCTTTTGAACGCTTCAGGTTTTTAATGGTGTTGCAATAATGCGATGCGCAGAAGTTGTATCAATTACATCAACTCAGTCTAAATTCACCGGGCGGATGCGTGAATTCCCCAGTTTAGAAAAAACAACTTCATGAATAAGCAAAACATGAGATGCTGAAGGGGTTTTGTGCCAACTGCTGTTTTCAAACAGTCACCTCTCAGCACCAACAAACCCCCCTCTGAGCAGCGGGGCCGATTTTCGGTGAGGACGGCATGGCTTTCATGCAACCCCATGGCTCTGGAGTTATTGCCGCACGCTGGTGGCCGGGTACCAGCTCCGTTTCCCTCGGCTGCGATGCTATTTAGCTCAAGGGGTGGTGTGAAACCCAGGGGATGCCGCCGGACGGGCTGGGGGATGCGGGCAGCGGGTACCCTGCCCAGACCCCCCTCTCCGCAGGGATTCACCCACGCTGGCTGGGATAACAGCCTCAGCGATGCTGCAGTCCTCCTTTTCTTGGATGTCACGTCTCAGTGACCTGAGCAAGCACCGGCTGACGACATCGCTGAAGGTATTTTTAGAAACGGCTGCTTTGCAGGCAGAAAAAAGGCAGCAAGCAGCAGCGCCGGCTGCCAGCGGCACCCTCCTGCCAGCACCCAGCAGGTAGCGGGAAGGCTCGATATATCGACAGCCATCAGCACCAGACACACAGCCGCCCGTCGCCCACCACGTGGCATGGGGACGCTCACCCCCGTTCGGCTCTTTGCTTTTAGCCCAGCCTTTTCCACAGCCAAAAAAGCCCGGCTGCTAAGTCAGGCAGGTTAATTCGCCTTTTACTTGGCAATCGAAACACATCGCTGAGCAGGGGCCTTTTTGCATTAGGCGTTTGTTCTGCCTCGAGCAAATATTTAACCTACATCTGTAAGATGGCTAAAAAAAAAATCCCCCAAATCCCAGCCAAAATCTAACTCCCCCTGACTTCCCTTCCAGCAACTCAATAACCTAGCCCAGGAACGCAGGGAAAAGCCAGAAAATACCCCAAGCCCCATGTGTATTAGGCTGCTCCCTGGGGAAATTTCCCACCAGAAGCTCCAGACATTGTGAGAACGTGTCCCCAGAGCACAATTAATTATCACCCAGCTCGTTATTCTAATTCTGCTCCTCCTGGAGGTGGCGAGGGGATTTCTCGGCGTTGCTGAAGCACGGTTTGCCAAGCTGACATGAAACGCTTACCAAAGCAATCCCGACCCCCCCCGCATTCCAACATTGCCATTTCGCGTGAAGATAGGAGCTTTAATTAAGTCTTAGCATGCTCCTGAGAAATTTAATACTCATTTTAAAGTTCACCAACTGAATTAATTCAACCCGGAGGCTGCGATCGTTCAGATAGGGTTGCGCCCAGCTGGGTGAAGAGGGGTGTTGCAAGGATCGCTGCCTGTATCTGGCGCAATGGGGTGCTGCTGGCCTGGGACGGTGGCAGGGGGCTCTGGGGCTGCTTGGCTCAACCCCCCCCTGGCCAGACCCCAGTTGGGCCGGGTTTGGGCTGCTGGGGTGGGTGGCAGCAGCCCAGGGCAGCGTGGAGCCGGCCCTTGCACCTCGGCTCAGCTCTGGCTGTGTTCCCCCCGTGCAAACCTCCTTTATATCGAGGGAATAACAAAAGCAGCATCTTTCACAGCCTGCTGTATTCAGCTAGATAAAAATTCTGCACGCAGTCAGGGCAAGATGTAGCAGCCATCGGATGAGCTGCTGACCCACCGCTCCGAATTTCCTACCCGTTGCAGAGCCATCTAACCCAAAAAACCTCAGCTCCTGCGTCTCCCTTTTACCTACCTTTTCTCTTCCTCATATTTTTCACCTGGCTTCGGGTAGGACTTGGGTTGGGCTCTAATGCTTGTGCCTCATCCTGCACCGCGCCGGCTGCCTGCGAGCTGTGATCTGCTCTGCGGGAGGACCGCAGCTCGCCTGCTAAGTCATTAATGTTTCATGGCATCAGCCAATACGGGCTCCTGCTCGTAAAGCACTTCTTAGAAACAAGGCTAAGAATAAGCACAAGTTGTGGCGGCCGAGGCTAAAACCTTGGGGGGATGCCCATGCTGGTTTGAGCAGACCCAAGAAGAGGTCAGCTTGATACCAAGTAAATTCCATCCAGGATATTTTATCCAGCAAAGAAAAATTAAGGCTGTACTGGAAAGATCACTGCATCCCAAGCAGGAAGACATGGGGCTCCTGGTCGGGGAGAAGCCCACCAGCGGTCCCCCAGCCAGGGCTTACAGAGCATCCTTGGGACCTTCCACTCGGGACCTCTGGTGCTTTCTGCAGTTCTTTGGAATTAAAAAAACATACATGAAGACAGAAGCTGCAGGTGGGTAATTGGATTTATTTCAGTTTGGCTGCTTCCGCTGTTAATTTTCTCCTTCAAGCCAAGCCCCCACGGTGCCACCAAGCCCCTCACCCTGGCTGGGTGACACCGGTAACAGGGGATGCAAAGACGGGGTTAAGGCAAAACTGAGGGGAGCCATGGCTTTTATAAAGATGCTCAGTTCTCAGCAAAACTATTTCTTTTTAGCGTCCTCCAAAGTGTGCTTGACTTCGGAGAAGAAACAAAGCAAAAGCAACGGTGCTGAATAATTGAGAAAAGAGAGTTTTGGGGTTGATGTAAGGGGGAGCCAAGCTGGGGCGGGGGCTGGAGGAATACAGGGCTCCCAAATAATATCCAGCTGGTTTAGGCATAGGCACCGGTAAATCAGTAAGAGCCTCTATGGGGAAGAGGGAAACATTGCGCTGGTCACAAAGTAAATGTAAAGTAAATGTATGGGTCACCCGTGTAAAGGAAAATATCGTGACGGTGGGTAATCCACGAGACAGGCTTAGCTGCGCTCCAGCTGCAACGCAAAAGCTGCACGTGACCAAGACACAAATATGCAAACTAGGAGGGATATCCTCTGGTGGAATTAAATAGCCTTCCCACTAACCGGCTTTGACTGCTCGATATCGAGCTGTCTGCAAAATCCCGCTGCAAGTCCATCCTGGCAGGGGAGCAGCCACACTGGTGCTGCCACCACCAGGTCCTCGGCACGCTCTGTGTCACCTCTAGATTTTCTCGTGCCCTAGGGATGCTCGGTGGGCACGGTCCAGCTGCTTGGCTTGTCCCACCGTGTCTCAGCACCAGCACGTCTGGGATGCTGCACCACCACCGCTCTGCACCTTTGGAACCAAACATCCTCCTGTGGGGCGGACACACGATCCTCCCATGCGTTATTGACACCCGTTATGTATAATGGATGTCCCCACGCTGGCACCAGTGATGTCACTCGGATGCTGCACCAGCTCCCGGGCAGGCGTCAGCAGAGCCCCTTGGCCACAGCCCGTGGCTCAGCCATACCCAGGCACCCGAGCCCCCATTTCCCCGGGTATCGCGGGGATGCTCCCACCACCTCCGTGCTCTGCCCAGCGATGTCTTCCCCACTGTTACCTTCCCTGAGCCGGAGCGTGCCAGCCTGCCCCATACTCTGCTCCCCACTTCTGAAGGAAAAAGGCTGGGGCCTTTCAAATTTAATTTACTGAAAGGTATTTCACGTATGGTGATTTAATTATGCTGGACCCAACTGGGACCATATTCTCTTTTTTTTTTCTTCTAAGGTGTAATTGAGACAGCAAAGAAAACTGTGCTCAGTTAATAGGAAGAGTGGCCAAATAGATCCATTAATCTGCCTGCCAAAATTTTACAGGCAAAACTGTTTTTTCCTCTTCAAACTTAACACACGAATAGATGCACAGCTATCGCAGAAACTCAGGCTGTTCCAACAGAAAAATGTAATTTCTGGTTCCTGTGTTGCTGTTGCTGATAAAATATCCTGGATGGAATTTACTTGGTATCAAGACATCACCCCGCCGCAGCAGACTACAGAATGGAAAACTGCAGAGAAAGTGCCACGATCTGTCCCCAAAGCAGGTTTTACACCCAACGAGAGCCTTCTGCTTCTCGGCTAAGCCGCTGGAAGTCGGGGAGACAATCAAAGGAAATGTGAAATTCCAGCCTCCCGCTCAGGCTGAGGGAAAACGGAGCAGCCCAGCCGTGTGCAAGGCTATTTTAGAAAAGAAAACTTTCATGTCTACGCCCAATGAATATTAAACAGCCACACGCTTCGGCGCTGCCGCCTGCGCCCGGCGCTGCGTGAGCAGATTTAATTTGCCTTTGTGAAGAGCTGCGGCCCCACGCCCATATTTTTCTGCACATGCCTTAGAGATGAGCGGGATGTGAAGGGTGAACCCCAGTCCTCTCTGCCAGGAGATCCCTTGAGCAATCCCTCCCAACTGGAAAGACGAGGAGACATCAAGGGAAATCCGACAGCGCAGGCAGAAGGAGGGTTTATGCAGACTCACACGGAATAACTGCCAGCTCACTGTTTGGGGTTTTTTTTCCCATGCAAACCTCCCTGGGCTTTCCGGTCCCTTTGGGGGTCCTGGAGAGGCATCGGGTGGATAAAAATAAGGATGAGATGGAGAAAGAAGTGGGAACGAGGCATGGCTCAGCATCCCGGGTGAGGTGGGACCAGGGCTCCCTGGGGCTCTTCATCCCACCAGACACAAATACTGCTTAATTAACCCCTTAGGAAACAACAGCAGAAGAAATACAGAGCCTGTGTGCAAGCACCCGGGCACATTTCATTAGAAATGCCCCCAATCCAGAGACATTTTGCTACTTTTCCTCCCCACCCTTTGCTTTTGATGATTCCTCTGCCTCGCCCCAGCCCCTCCCCACCTCTCTCACCTGCGGGCCCATCCAGGCTGCCCCTGGTCCTGGGCACATTTTTTGGAAGCATCCTCCTCCACGGGCCAGTCTCCGCACGGCGCCCGCGGGTCGGCAGAAATAGCGGCCGAGGCCACGGCGCTCGCCTTCCTGGCTGCGGGCAGGGATGCTCTCCGCAGCCTGCATCCCGCTCCTCCGCTGGCTCCAGCCCTGCGCCGACAGCCCTGCCAGCGCACACAGCGCGTGCATGGCTCCGGACGGCCCGGGAAGGGGTGCTGAGCTCTGGATACGGCCCGTGCGGACCCCTGCCTCCCCGGGATGCTGGGGGCAGGCGGGGTTGGTGCGGCCGTGCTGGTGTGGCCAATGATGGCAGCGGCTCTCTGGGGTGAGACGCTTCACGGCGCTTTTCCACGCATGGTGCCATGCGGCTGTCGCACCGGCACTGAGAAATTGTTGCCTTTTCTTTGTCAACTCTGTCCCAATCTCATGGGGCCCTGGGTGAAGCCCCCCAGCAGTTCTCCTCTTCCCTTGGTGAGGACCAGCAAAGACGGTCTGTCACGGTGGTGAAGGGGTGGCAGGACCCCCCAGAGATGCCAGCCTCCCCAGCAAGAGAACACAAAGGATGGATTCCCACTCCCGATGTCACCTTCACCGCTGGGTTTCTCAGCCCATGACAAACCACTGCCTTGTCTGTGACCGGAGACAGGGACAGCAATGTCCCCTTCCCTCCCATCTGCCAGCGCATTAAGAAAATGAGACCCGATTAAAGCCCGTCCCCTCCTGAGCATCATTGGTCCGGTCGAATCGCTGACACAACCTATTTAGCAGCACGGGCAGACAGGTGGACTCTCCTCCCTTCCCGCACATCCAGATTTAGATGGGTTTGGGGTCGCTCGGGTCCACCGCTCTAGAGTCGAAAGCAGCTTAATTGCACAGAATGAGTCTTAGCTGGATTTTATTTTTTTCCCATCACCTGTTAAAACGTTGGCTCAAGCAGTGCCTTGCCTTGCAGACCTGCTCCTTCACCGCAGGAGGATGCCGGGGTGGGATGAGTAGCTCAGAAGAAAACCCTTCTGGGTGCCCACACCACCCCATGGACCCGCATTGTCCGGCAGGTCCCGGAGCACCAAAATCTCTCGTGTTTCTCCAGGCAGGCGAGGCGGAAAGCCCCATTTCCCTCCCATTAACCTCCAGCCGCCAGCACTTTGGAGAAGGCAGCCAAGAACAGTAAAACCAGGGAGATTTGCAAAATAAACAGTGATCAA
>VZTO01004792.1:13239-26981 GCA_013400615.1 Syrrhaptes paradoxus | reverse complement strand
ATGGCAGGGGGTGGAACTCAATGACCTTTAAAGGTCCTTTCCAACCCAAACCAGTCTGTGATTCTGTGAAAATAAGACCCTGTAAGAGGTGAAGGTCAGCCCCAGGCTGCTGATGGGAAGAGGAATCACGCAGGGACAGGGGCGACACTGGCGCCGACATCCTTCCTGAACAGCCCCACCGTCTCTTGGCCAGACCTGTGAAACCTGCAGCACTGCTCACAGCATTTGCTGAACACCTTAAAAGTCTCTTGGCCATGGCTTCAGGGCTCCTTCCTGCAGCAGAACCTGCCCCGGCTTTTCCTTCAGAGGATGGAAACCAGTTCCTCTCGATGGAACCAGCAGTGTCGTGGATCCCCAGCCAGCCGAAGCCTTGGGAGGTTCTGTGTCATCTCTCCACCATCGTCTCACCTAGCATGGTCTCACCCAGCACCAGCTCGCCCACCGCTTCTCACCACCTCTCAGCTCACTGGCAGCTTGCTCCAGTTGGCGCTGGGTTTGAGGAAGATGAGGAACTGGTGGTGCTGGAGGAAGATCAGACACCTTGAGCCATCAGCTGGGCATGCTGGGTGCTACCCAGGTGTTGGCCTTCCCATCCAGTGCCCAGTCCCACTTGGGACTTCACAAGCGCCCTGTTGCAGCAACACCAGAGTGGTTTCTCCACGAGAAACGTGGCCAAGAGCCAACCAAGTGACCAAAAGGGGGCTGGAGATCAGCTGCTGGAAACGTGGCAGGTCCCAGAGGTCCAGTAATGAGTGCAGGGGACCGCTGGCACGCTCATGCACGCTTGTTTGCACACTGCAGCCTTGGGCCTGGCTCTGACATGCATTCATGGAAACCCAGGGCTGGAAGGGATCTCCAGGAACATCTCCTTATCCAGGACTGTGCTTCTCCATCCCTGAAAGATGCTCATCAAATCTCCCCCCAACAGCCACCAGCGATGGAGAGCCCACCACCTCCCCAGGGCGAGCGGCTGGCAGGAACTCTGCTTCCCAGCAGCAAACCCAAGATGGTTTTGGCACCACACAGAGACCCCCGAACATCTTGCAGTCTGTGGACACGGGGACAGACCCTCAGACTTCTCACGACAGCGTGATTTGGTCTGTGCTCAGCTTGTGTGCATAGTCCACATCCTTTTTGGATGAATCACTCTCCAGCTGCTGCTGACAACCTTGAGCCCAACGGAGAAACCCTGTTGGGTTGGTTTTTTTTTCCCCTGGTTGTATCTGGCCGAGCGGTGACTCATCTGGCAGAGGTGAGTACCTCTTCATGCTTTATCTGAACACTCATTAACCATTCAGAGCCATAAAAAGCAACTTCTTCAGGGCTCCCTCTCCATAAGGCTGGATTTTGAAGACAGAGCTGGTCTGAGATGTAGTGGGAACATTCACAAAGATGCTCAATACAAACAGATCTCCAGAGCTTGGAAACCTTGCTCGGTGCTGGGTCATATGGCAGGAGGATTTATCAAGTGAGTGAAGGTCTAGGCAGAAAAGAAAGGCAGATCCTACCCACAGCACTCAGCAAAGCCTACAGCCGCTGCGTGGAAGTTGTTAAAGCCAAAAAGCTTCTACCCCAGGCGTTCGCCCGACTCCTACTCCTGCCCCAGGACCTCCTTGGTTTTCATTTCTCTTCTTCTTCTTCTTTCTCTGAAATCTCAGCAGCAAGGATTTCTTCATCTTCTTGTGCCGTAGAAATCACACGAATGGTGACTAAACTATCAGAAGATTTTGAGAATATTTCTTCTCCCAGCTGGGTGCGTGGTCTGTGGGAGGTGACGGGAGATCTCCGGTGCACTGGTGATTTCGGTGGGATCGGACTGACACTGGAACCCTGCCATCAAAAAAAAAAAAAAAGGCAAAATCAACCTTAGCAGACCCTTGTCCACTCCCCCCAGCCACGGAGCCTGTGCTGTGCAAAGCCAGGCGGGTGTTTCGCAGAGTTTCTCCACACCAGACCTCACCATCGGGAAGTCAGCGTGGCGGGAGAAGGGCAGCTGGATTGTATCCCGCACAGCTCAAGAGAAGCGTGTCGAGATGAGTGCATCAACACACCTCCTGCACCGGCTCTTGTTTTGCTCCTGAAACACCTGGAGGGGTTGATCTTAGCAAAAGCTCGGCAGAGGTGGTGTTGTGATGGAACAGCCCTGGTCTGCCCTGTCCTAACGCCGCAGAAGCCTCACCTATGGACACACCATGGAGAGGGATGTCCTTCTAACGGGGTCCTGCTAACCCCATCAGTGGGATTACCTCTTAAAGTAGGGGTCTTGTTGCCCATACTGTACGGAGCCCGCGGTCCCACTGTTCTCCCCTGCCCTTAACTGGTTCTCCGTGTGAAGCACCCCGCTGTGCGAAGCCCGTTGTGCTGCGGGAAGGGCTGCAGGAGCGCAGCCACGCTCAGCGTCTCCCCGGGTATTTACCCAGCCTCAAGGCCACCGCACACTCCCTATCGCAGCTGCTGCGCCTCCCTGTCCGCGGCCCGATGTGACAGTCTGCAGAAATCCAGGCTGGGAAGCATAACAACAAGGTCTGCGTGGAGATACAATCTTTTCTATGAGTTTAGCAGAGACTTTTGGAAGAAATTTAAAAAAAAAATTAAAAAAAAGGAGCAGGGTCATTTTTTTTTTCAGTGGCTCATGACAAAAGAGCCGGGTGATTTCACCGCAGCTCACGCAGAGCTGGCAGGACGGTGTGGCTTCTGCTGGGGGTCTCCGCCCCAACCACACTGTGAAAGCTTTGCAGATATTGACGGGTCTGTGGATGCTGGGCGCCAGCATCACCCACCGTCCCGTCAGCCCATCGATTAATTACGAGTGGCTCTGTCTCTGCGGCACCAAAGAGATGCTCGTCTGTGGACACAGCCCAGCTGGAAACTAGACTTGGGCTTAGCACAGCTGGGCAAAAAGTCCACGTGTTTCCCTTTTGTGTTGCAAAACAAACCGCTGTGGGACAATGGCATTCTCCCAAGGCCAAGATGCTGGACCACCATCTCTGGCTCCATCTCTGGAGCCACCCGGGGAGAGCAACGACTCTCGAGAGCCCAATTGCCGTCCTCCCAGCACTGACCTGCGTTGCTTGCATCGCCTTCAGCTCCTTCAGCCTCCACCGGAGCTGCGCCAGCGCCCCTTTGCCCCCCATCCTCCCCGTGGCGGCCAGGGCAGCCTGGAAGAGCTTTGGGGTGTCAGGTTTTGGGGGGATGATCAGTGGGTCTCTGGGGGCTCCTTTCTCGTCTTTGGGTTTATTGTTGTTTTTCAACATTTTCCTACAGCAAGGAAAAGGAAAAATGACTTCAGTCCAGGGATATGTTATATTAGCCGGATTTTATAATGCAGAAAAATCAGAATTTAAAAGGTCAGGGATTTTTTTACACCTTAGAAAGGACAGAATAACAAATCTAAGTAACGCTAAAAACTAAAGCGAATATTTGAGTAGATTTTTCAACGAACACACTTTGGCCACCTTTGTTCCCGAGTTGCACCCGCTGTTAGCGGTGAAGCTGTGCGGCAGGGCTGGGCTGGCCCCAGGCATCCCCAGCCGCCCCGGTCCCCAGCGAGGGACAGGTCCCCTCTGCCCAAGGGCAGCAGCTCCAGCCCGGCTCTGCTCCGAGTGCCCAGCGCCCGCAGCAGCTTTTGCAGCGCTTGGGCACTGAGACATCCCCTGGGATGGGGAAACCCATACTCTGCTTTTTTTTTTTTTAAACCCCACAGGCTGGAAAGCAGCAGCCTGACACGCACTTGGCCTTCTTACGCAGCAGCTTCTGGGACTCCGGGTAATGCACCAAAATCTCGTTCAAGTCCTTCTTATCCAAAATGAAGAGGTTAGCGAAGCCGTGAGCTACGACATTCGCTGTTCGGCGATTTCCGCCTCCTGCCGCCAGCAAGCTGAGAGAGACACGGCGAGACATCAGCGCTGCGATACACAGGCTCAGCACAACGTCTGTAATTTAAAATCTCCCTTTTCCCCTTGTGACCCGCATCTCTCTCTTCCAGAGGATTCAGTTTAATTTTCACCCCTGATGAATTTTTCTAAGCTGGCAAATATTGGCACGGAGCGCTATATAAAAAATGATTTGTCTGTTCTATATTTTTAATATATTTTTTTTAGTATAAAATATAAATATTGCTTTTTACAGCAGCCTAGTGCCTGCTGGGCTGTAGGGAGGCAAACTCTGTCGCTGTATTATGAACAGGTACAGGACTTCACATGCCTGTGAAATGGGCAGATTAACGGCTGGGGGGCTGTTTTAGCGAAACATCTTTTCTTATTCATTTTCCTGTCCCTCCTTATACCTCTGCTCACTGTCACGGGCTCCTCAGGCAGAAACCAGCAAGATGACAAAAACAGTGGAAAGGTTCCAAGAAAAAAGCTGTAATCTGTGCAGCGGATGCTGCTCAACATTCGTGGCTCTCAATCACAGAAATTAGGGTGTTGCTGATCTCCCCACCTCCCACCCTCCTCGCTCAGAGCTGTATTTCCCTGGAAAGGCTCCACTCACCTTATTTCTCCAAACACGGACCCGGCTTTCAGAGTCACCAACACGGTTCTGCCGTCCGGTCCCCCCAGCACCTGCACTTGTCCCGCCTGGATAATGTACATCTCGCGCCCGATTTCTCCCTGCAATGAAGATGGGTGCTGCATGGGGTGCCCAGAGACAGGGAGACCCTATGGATGCTCTAACCGGGTGCCCAGAGACAGGGAGACCCTATGGATGCTCTAACTGGGAGCCCAGAGACAGGGAGACCCTATGGATGCTCTAACCGGGTGCCCAGAGACAGGGAGACCCTATGGATGCTCTAACCTACTCCTTGCTGGAAACCCATACCACCATCTCCAAGCTCTCAAAATGCTTTGTCCCGCTGGTGCTCCCTCCCTAGCATCCTCATCTAAGCATCCCAAAGTCTCTCCCAGCTTGGCAGGTTCTTCCCCGCTCTCCCGCCGTCCACCGGCAGAAGAGGCCAGTCTTTGCACAAGACCAGCTGCAACTGAAGATGTTTTTTCTCCAAATCCCCTGCCTGTGAAGTGGCTCGACGCCACAGTGATGGGCCAAGCCTGGCTTTCCCTGCTCTGTGCCCTGCACAGCCCGGACGTGGCACCGGGGATGAGAGGGCACTGAGCATCTCGTTACCTTCTTACACACGTAGTCGTTAGGCAGGTAGACCACTGATCTGAGCCGCTTCAGCATGTCGAAGATCATCTGCCTGTCGCAGCCCTGAGCCAAAACAGAGCCAACGGTGCCGTTAGCCTGTGCCAGCGTGCCGGGCTCTGCCAGCCAGGACCCGCATTGCAGAGGGTACCTGGAAGAGGGCCACTTTGCTCACGATGTTGTAGTTCACGTCGATGGCGATGTCCAGCCTCATTTTGTCTGGCAGCTGCACCAGTAGCTCCGACTCATCTGTGAGACGAAGCAGAAAACGGGCTGTTCCCAGCACTTGGTCCAAGAACACGTCCTTGGGGTGGCACTGGGAAAGCAGCCCACGTCCCGGTGGCAGAGGGCAGGAGCCGGCTCCCCCAGAAGGGTCTCCTCCAGCCCCTGCCCACCCAACAGCCTGCAGGTCTAAACCCAACGTGTGACGCAGAACCACCCTTCACATCATCCCTGCCCTGAGGGCTCTCAGAGACAGACAAGCAAGCATCTTTCCCAGCCAGGAGAGCAGGCACAGAGGTCCTGCCTGATGATTTACTGGTGGGGTGAGCTGGTGGGTTTGCCGTTGGACACGCTCTGGCCAGTCGCTGCCATCCCCCCGTGGACTGGTGGATGGGATGCTGGATCACCATGACATCGTGACCCAGTGGCAACCTATATTCTGTATAGATGGGCAAACAAACCCATACAGAGAAGCGTAAAATAAGCCACCTCCTTCCCCAAAACTGCTGTGCTGTTTGACCGTACCGGTTCCACTCTGCAAAGCAACTGCAGTAAAACACACGCGGTGCAAGTGTTGACCCTCGGAGCGGTTGGATCTCACCTAGCATGCCTTGCGAATGCCACGTGTACTCGTACCACGTTTTCACCCGGTTCTGAACAGCTTTGGGGATTTTGTAGAAGTTCATGTATTTAATGGTACTGTCCATGCAGCTCCGATAGTACGTTTGCCCTGCGGTGGCCGCACCAACCACGTCTCTCATCTGAAGGGGAGGAAGGGGTGGAAGAGGTGTTTTAGTTGCTGCCACTTATCCATCACACAAATTAAGCAGTCTAGAGCACGTATGCTGAGTCGTTACAGCATCTGACAAATCCTTTTGGATTATTACTGATGCTGAGTGGGTGGGGAAAACAAANTTTGGATTATTACTGATGCTGAGTAGGTCCTTGCACGGGGAAAAAAAAATCCTGGAGATGTGAACCTGTGGACCAGCCCCACCGAAGCCTTCCCCACCTGAGGCTGGGACCCCCCCCAACTCTCGCTCACCTGCCCTATCATGACGGAGAAAGCAAAGACACCCGTGAAGTAGTTCAGCAGCTGAAAGACGATCTCAAACAGGGTCTTGGGGTCTGGCAAGCCCCCGATGGTGATGAGGGTTTTGACTGCCCAGTAGTAGCAGCGGATGTAGCTGGGAGGAAGAGGAGAGGCAGCTTTGAAGGTGCAAAAGGTTGTTTCACCCCTCGGTACCGAGCTCACATCCTCTGGCCATAGCAAGCCAGAGCCTGCTGAGAGTAACCACGGTTGACGAAGGGAAAATTAAGGGGCTTCAGGCCCCTCATCACACCTGCAGGCACTTCTGGAGATGCTTTAGGAGCAGGGGGACACAGGGACCCTCCAGAAACCTGTGTGGGAGGCTCAGCTGCTCCAGCCACTCCTATTTTCTGGTTCTTACAGTTCCACTACCATAAACCAGGGAGGTATTTTCAGCAACATTTACACTTTCAGAAATAGGCGAAAAAAAGGGTTTGTGAGCAAATTGTTGGCACGGGACTCGGGAGATGTCAAGTGAATTCTTGATTCACTGGTCTCGGGGACTCCCTTGGATGCTATAGTCACACCTGCAGCTAGACACAGAGACGTATATCACACAAAATAACTGTACAGCAGCGATGTGAACACGGGAAGCTGCGTGCTCACAGGGAAGGCAACACCCACGCTAAGGCTGCCTGAGTGACAGTCACTTGTCCCCACCTTCACCCACACCTCATGGGAAGTCTCTAATGCCCTTGCCTAAGTCTTTTTGGCAGGAAATTCTCACTTATTGCTAAATTAGTTAAATGTTACTCAGTGTTTTATTTTGACCATGTTGTACAACTCACAGGCGTGGGCGTTTGCTACAAGTCAGTGTTCAGCTCATGAGCCGAGTGCTCTCCCCGGGGCATCCATCGCCGACAGCGCAACGGACGTGTAACATGGGTCTCTTGGAAGTGCCATGGCAAGGGGCTGGGGTGCCCAATGTCCCTGTCTCGCACCCTGGCAATGAGGGCGCTGGGCTGGTCCAAGGGACCTGACACATGGCACCAAGGACATGCAGCTTCCAGCCTCCATCCCGACCCGACAGCAGGTCAACAGGGCTCACGCTGCCATCCTGCTCAGCCAGGGAGCATTCCCTTGCCTTCCAGCACCAGGTTCCCAGTTTTTCAGCCTCTTCGACCAGCCATTGCCTTCCACCTCAGCCCAGCTGCAGCCTCTTTGCCTTGCAGCACCACGTATGCCTGCACATCCCATCCCTCCTGTCACTGTCCCTGGCTCCACATCTTCTCCTGGCACACCCAACCCTTTGCTTCATGAGTTTTTATGAACCCATCCGGATCCTCATGCCCCGCTTCTTGCCCCAGCTCATCCCAGCAAGCTGTGCTACGTGAGGACCCACACCCTGGCTCGTACCTGTTTCCTTCCCCATCGTAGACCCACGTGGTGGAGCCCAGCCCTTCATAGGCTGATGCCCAGTAATAGAGGCAGGAGTTCACATGCAAGCTGTACAGTAAATAGGCAGTGGTCCGAATCACTCTGAAAAAAAAAAAAAAAAAGGAGAGTGCAGGAGTTCAGTTTTGGCCCCTCCCCACAAGAAGGACATGGAGGGGCTGGAGCAGGTCCAGAGAAGGGCAACGGAGCTGGGGAAGGGTCTGGAGCACAGGGCTGACGAGGAGCGGCTGAGAGAGCTGGGGGGGTTCAGTCTGGAGAAGAGGAGGCTGAGAGGAGACCTCATCACTCTCTACAGCTGCCTGAAAGGAGGGGGCAGTGAGGGGGGTGCTGGGCTCTGCTCTAAAGGAACAAGTGATGGGACAAGAGGAAACGGCCTCAAGTTGCACCGGGGGAGGTTCAGGCTGGGTATTAGAAAAAATTTCTTCCCTGACAGAGTGCTCAGGCATTGGAACAGGCTGCCCAGGGCAGTGGTGGAGTCACCATCCCTGGAGGGGGTCAAGAAACGTGTGGATGTGGTGCTTGGGGACATGGGTTAGTGGGTTGGGTGGGGTTGGGTTGATGGTTGGACTTGATGATCCTTGAGGCCTTTTCCAGCCTTCATGATTCTGTGATTCTAGGAGGGGAGATGACAGGGTGTCTGCTGAGAGAAACACAGCAGAACACCCCGGCATCACAAGGAGCTTCGAAGGGATGAGCCGAGTGCTGCCCACGCAGGTCCTGTCAAAGCAGGAACCACAGAGCACCCAAACCTGCGGGTCCCAGTCCCGCCTGCAGCCCTCCTGCTCCAGAAGTGCCAGACAAAGCAGCTTATCCGCTGGTGGCTCCTCTTCACTGCCAACACCCCTGTCCCTGGTGGGTCAGGGAGAGGTGACCCTACCCACAGGACCCCTACATCCCGCCTGCATCAGCCAACATGCACACCAGCTGGTCCAGGGGCAGCAGGAAAATAAATCAGGTCCCCAGAATGGGCGCACACCAAAGCAAACCTTCTTCCTCTGTAGCAAACAGGAACCCCACGCTCCCTCCCTTCCCCTCACCTGTAGATGTACGCCTTGCTCAGGATAGCCTCCAGGCGGTTGTTGAACTCGAAGAAGGCCATGTACTGGAAGGAGACTCTGAAAAGCATGCTCCAGCTTCCCACGGGCCCCATCGGGAGAGTTATGTCCCTACAAAACCCCATTTCCCTCCTGCAGCATGAACTGCTACGGGCAGATTTGGCTCCATCTGGAAGTGCCCTTCTAGTCAAATGTGAGGGTGTTTCAGGATGGAAATGAAGTTTTTGACCAACAGTCCTGCAAAGCCTTCAGGACAAGACGTCCCATCCATTTTATATCCTCTTGTCATCACCAATGGGTCTAGAGAGCCACGGCTTACCCCATCTGGAGGGGTCTCCTCCACACCCACGGCAATTGGTGTTCTGGATGATTCTGTAAGCTCCGACTCACCTTCAGACAGCGAGGAAAACGCAGGAGTGGGTTGACACCAACTTTGAAGTAGAAGAAATCCAGGGGCAGGAGGCTCAAGACATCCATCTGAAATCCGCACAAAGAGAGAAATCTCTGTGGGGACCTGCAGGTGTGGCGGAGCTGCAAGGCACAGCTCAGCTTCAAGATTCAGATTAATAAATTAAATTCCATCAAACCTTAAAGCGTTGTGATCTCAGGTAGTTCTCTTTCATGGCCTTTTTATCGGTCTGGTTGGGAATAGGAGCGAAAAAGAGAGAGAGAGAGAGAGGAAGATGAATCATTGTTTACAGAAAGGAAACTCATGCCTGGCTTTCCTCTCCTGCACCACAATGGGAAAGATGCTTCCTTCATGCCCCAAAGGCGAGCAAGAGGAGCAGAAGACCTGGCTCTATGCCATCTTCCCATCCTATCTTGGGACATCCCGAGCTCATTTTGCATAACCCTGATTGGGTGGGGGCAGGGACTGTGTGAGCGGGTGTGTGTGGTTTGGCCCCCAGCCAAGGGCTAACCCGCCACAACATCGCAGTGCCAGCACCACCAAAATAAGAGTTTACAGGAGAAACGTCCCCATCTGAGCATTTGCATGGGCCATGGGAAGTCTGTACCCTCAAGGTTTTGTTTTTCACAGCTTATTTAATTGGATGTGGAAATCAAATTAAGGGCTTTCATTTATCTCGGGCACACGATCTCTGTGCTCAGATTGCAATCGGTTTTGTCATATCACTAATGCATTCTGCCTTGTTGTGTTCCTGAAAATTAAACCTAGAGTTTATTGTGCCGTCTGTTCATGGTTAGCGGTGTACGGCGGTGCCGAGGCTGGTCCACAGCAGCGACAAAAAGGTGGACAGACAAACGGACAGTTTATCCACTGCATGGCAGGAGGGATGACTGCAGCCCTCCAAGAGTGGACACAGCCCTGATGGCCATGGCAGTGGTGGGAGAGCTTGGAGAGCTCGGTTCAGAGACCGGTGACCAGCAGCACCCGTGCCGCTGGGGGTGACAGGGATGGGAGGTCCCCTCAGCTGGTCCCCGGCAGTGGGACACAGCATGCTGTCACTCACAATTATGTCTCCTCCCCGGACGAACTGCAGGCGGGTCTGGAAGACGAGGATGTCCAGCAGATAGATAAGGTCGCAGAGATAGTCCATGAGCAGCCAGCAGTGGATGTTTGCCGGCGTCTGGTAGGGGAAAGCCCAGCGGACGGGGATCAACCAGCAGTTCCAGTTCCAGGCCATGACAACGAAGAACAGCCACAGCACGTACATCAGATCTGCAGGCAGGGAACCACAGCACCGTTAGCTGGGGACGCGTCCCTCGGGCGGGTGAATCCGCTACGCAACGGGGATGAAGCATCCCCTGCCCGGAGTGCACCGGGGAAACCTGCAGGAGGTCTCGTACCGACAGCGCTGAACCGCGAGCCAGCTGGGCTCTGGGTGCAAAGCGAACACCACCGGCTGCAGAGCACATTGCTTTTTTCAGAAAGCCTCTTCTAATTTTTCTGATGTAACTGGGTTTGCGTTTTGCTTTGCTCCCGCAACACTGACCTCGCTTTGCTTTTTTCCCCGTGAGGCTGTGCAGAGCCAGCAGCTGGCTGCCCGAGCCCAGGGGCTTCACAGGGCTCTGAATCAGCAAAGCCAAAGGAAGGAGCTGGGTTCCTGCGGGGCGTCCACCAGACTGGGGATTTTTCTTTCATGATTTCTATTTTTGTTTGGGGTGTCCACAGCACAGGGACAACTTTTGCCCATGAAAAAGCCTGAAAAGCAGCAGGCAGCTGCCCCTTCCCTGCCTGGCCCTGCTCCTGACACCCACAGCTAGCGAGAAGTATTTAGGAAAGCCTGTGCCTTGCAGGGGAATCTAAAACTCCATTTTTTAGCAGAAAGCTGTAAGCTAAGCTGCTCCTTGCTTAGCTGTCCTCCCTTCTCTACAAGGTCTCAGCTTTTACACCGCCTCCCCTCTGTACCCTCTTGCCCGCAGCCGGGCCGTGTGGCTTGTCCCATCACTCACTGGTGAGCGGGTCGATGCTGCTGGGGAACCGGTAGTTTTTCAGGCGGTGCAGCCAGGGCTGGTACTTGAAGGTGCAGCACAGCATCTCGCAGTAGTGCTCATCCCCCGGCGGCTTGTCTCCCTCCGGCTCCCCTCCTGGGGGAGGCACCGGTGCTGCCGCAGGCGCCGGCTTGGCCGGGGCTGGGAGAGGACACACAATTATTTTAAAGGGCAGAAAATCTTCTTACTGCCATTTGCTTTAAGGTCTTTACATTGTTAATAAAGCAGCTGTCGCCCTGAAAACACAGCATGGGTGGGGACCAGTTAAATGCTCCCAGCCCCGTTCAAACTCACATGTCGCAGGGCTCTCCTCATCCGAGGTGACATCAGGGTCTGTCAGCTTCTCCTTCACCTTCTCCGTCCTCTCTTTGAAGAGCTTCACCAGCTCCTGGAGCCGGGTGTTGATGACGGCGCTGCTCAGGCTGGTGGCTGAACCAATGCGCTCGGGCAGGCTGTGAGGAGACCGTCAGGGATTTTAGGAAGGTAGGAAACCCCAGGGGCAGGTTCACAACTCATTTTTTAACCTGCAAGATCCTGAACTGGGATTTACCCCTATTTATTTGGCTGTTGTGTAAGCAGAAGAACACAGGTTAAGGCAATTTCAGTGAAATACCATCAAGCAGCACCAGCCTGAGCATCCTCCTTGCCCAGGGTGGACCTGGAAAACGTGCACCAAGCCCCTAAATTTATAGAATCNCAGGAAAACATTTCTTCCTCACATCTCATCTCCATCTCCCCTCTTTCAGCTTAAAACCCATTCCCCTCATCCTACCGCTACCCATGGTCTCTTCTCAGTCTCTTTATTAAAACAAGGTTGGGTTCAGCCCAGGATGCTTTAGCTGGCACGACTGAGAAGCATCGCTATGAGGGAGGACAAAACCGAGCTCGTTTGCTGTAGACCCAGGCTGGTTCATTATGATAACCAGCACAATGATTTCCGCCCAGGAAGGAGGCAGCATCCTGCCCCTCAAGGAGGTGTGGACCCTCTTGGAGACTTTCCTCCCTCTGGGGTTGTCCCCAGGGCTGCCGGGGAGGCAGGAGCCGGGGTGTCTCATGTAAAGCTTGTGCTCACTTCCCGCATGGAAATAAAAGGTAATTTCTCTACAATCAGTAAAAACAAGGTGTCCCCATAGTGCCACAGCGTACATAGATCAAAGGTGCACCTTCTCGGTGGTTAAACCTAGTGTTAAGGGAAATATTTCTACCTGGAAACAGGAAAAACAAGAGAGCAGCTTCTGCTCCAGGGAGCATTGTGCTTGTTTTTGGAGATGAGCTGCATCGCTCCCTCTCCTTTGGTATCCCGGCACTTCTAGGATCTTTGCTATTTCCACTCGAGCCCCAGGATCTGAACCCCAGAGCCCCCAGGTCCCACCACGCACCTTTCCCTCTGCTCCTCGTCCCAGCCCAGCAGCGCTCGGGTGGGCGACTGGCTCACCAGTCCCTCGTCCAGACCCTCCGCTGGGGCCAGCAGCTTCCTCCTGTGACACAAACACAATGACCAAGGTTTGCCTTGTCCTCTGGAGACCAGAGTCCTTCACGGGGTCCCTGCCCTGGTGGCATTGCCTGGTGTATCCCGGTATTCATCACCCGCGAGAGCCTGCTCCCAGGCACCAGACAGCGAGCGGCTCGTTCGCAATGGGTCTTTCATGACCCTATCTAAACAACACTAACCCTTCACAGCCCCACATGGGAAAAAAATCTCAAGCCTGTGGCCAAAAGAAGTGGCTGAGGATAAACTCTGCTCAGTGCAGAGTTGGCATCCTCTTCCTCTGAAAACACCAGCCGGAGCCACGCATTTTCCTTCTGGTTCAGAATTATGAAAATTGTATTTCTTTACGTAGCAAAACAGGAGTTGCTTGCTTTTAAAAGTCTCCAGCTCTACCAAAGGACCTCCAGTGTTGTCTTCAGAGACACTACCTGGAGACACGGCAGAAAGGTTCATATGTGTAACTGCAAAGATACAACCTGCTTTAAGAACTTGGTAGAAAATAGCACAAGAAAACTGAGGTACTCCAAAAAAAAATAAAAATAGCTCTACTGGGGATCCATAGGATCACAGACTGGTTTGGGTTGGAAGGGACCTTCAAGATCATCCAGCTGCAAGCCCCCTGCCATGGGCAGGGACCCCTCCCACCAGATGAGGTTGCTCAAAGCCCTGATCAACCTGCCTCTGAACACTTCCGATGATGGGACATCCACAACTTCTCTGGGCAGCCTGTGCCAGTGTCTCACCACACTCATCATGAAACATTTCCTCCTTATGTCCAATTTAACTGTCTTTCAGTTGTGCCACCTTGTCCTGTCACTAGAGGCCCTGGCGGAAAAAAAAAAAATTCTCCATCGTTCTTACAAGCCTCCCCTTATGTATAGAAAGATCAAAATAATGT
>VZTO01004792.1:0-13218 GCA_013400615.1 Syrrhaptes paradoxus | reverse complement strand
TGGAAAAGAATCCCAAGGAATAAAGTCAGGAGCAGCCCTGGGAAGTATCCGATTCACAAGAAGAGCGAGAGCTCGAACCAGGTGCCCAGGCAGGGCACCCCCGTGCCTTTCGGGGGACCTCCCAGGACAAACCGCAGATGCTGCTGAAGATGGAGGTGCAGAAATCCCCTGCTCCCTGCCGGGGCGAGAGCTGCCGGTGGGACTGGAAAACCCGGAGTTCTCCATCTCAGAAAAACAGCCTGTCCTGTTCGTGAACCTGAGAGAAGAGTGCATCCCGAGCAGCGGCCGCCAAAGGTGTTTCCCCAGCCCGACCCCAAACACTCTCTAGCTGAGGATTTGAGGCTCGACTGCTCTCCAGTGACAAGCTGGCTGTCACAGCACGATTTTGGTTTCTGGGCTAATAGAAAAAAAGGCAGGGCGATTCAGGAGGCTTTAAATAACTGGCCTCTTAACACTGCCAGTGTTTGCACTGCGGGTATTTCATCTGACTCCTCGGGCTCTGCTTTCCCATTTAAAAAGCTTTTCGACAGACTGGCCTATAGACATTTTTGCCTCTTGTTTTTCAAGTCCTCCAGGAGCTTGTTGACTAAAAGATCCAAACTTTTAAGTGAGGATGAATATAACACCTGCTTTTCAGCACAGAATATAAAAACCTCGGTTTTTCTTTTTAATCCTCTGCAAGAATGAGCCTCAAGAAAACCCACAATAAAAACCCATCAGCTTCCTCCAGCCTCAATTTTAAAGCTCAGTTTCAGTCTCCCCCTCTCTGAGCACCCTTGTTCCGAAGGCACAAAGCCAGGGGGGAGATGCTGCAAACCCTTTCAGCAAAAACACATGAAGAAAATTGTTGGGTTTTGATGATGAAGACCCGCATCCAGCACACGGACCCCCCGTGTCCCCATGCTCCAAATTTGGGAGCACAGACACGTATCAACAGAAAAATGGGATCTGACCACAGCCTGGGGATCGAGCCCATCTCCAGGAGGACACACAGACAAGGGCTGTCCCTGGCCCCTCAAAGCCTGGAAACAAAATTTAACCATTTAATTAAAAACTGCAAACAGGAGGCAAGGCTCGTGCCACGTCTCCTGCCTCGCACGGGGGTGACACCCGCCACGCACACATCACCCCCGCTCGCTGTCCAGACCTGCCCGAAGCGGGTTGCTCCACAGGGTTGAATAAATTTTCCTGTACCGGCAGCGTGGGGGGCAAGAGACCCCAGGGTGCCGGGGACCGCGGCGGGCAGAGCCATACCTGGGGGACGGCGGTGCTGCGCCGGGCACCGCCAGAGTGTTGGGAGCGCTGGGCACCGGTAAGTGGGTCCCATCGTTCTCCACGGCATCGCCTCCGCTGTCCACGTCCTTGATGTCCACGGTGGGGTAACCGCCTGCCCCGCGGGGAAGGACAAGAGTCGGGGGTGAGAGGGGCGCAGGGCTGGAAGGACTCGCTTTTCGCTCCATTCCCTTCTCGCCTGGCACTTCTAAATTTTGGAGTATTCCTTTCTGATTTTTCCCCAGTTTTTAACACCGTCAGAAGTGCCACCTGCTGCTTTCTGCTCTCCCAGCTTGCAGCGATTGCAGCTACTCCGTGCAAGCTTTGGGGTCCCCGTGGTTCAGCAAATGATGGAGATGAGGATTAGCAGCTGCAGGGACCCAGGATTTCCAGCTGCAAACCTGCCTCCCAGGGTTTAGAAAATCTCCTGGGTCTCCTGAACACAAACACATGGATCACGCAAGCTCCACATTAAACGAGCGTTGGCTTTTCATGCAGAATAAGGCACCAGTTAAATAAGCACTTACTGCTTCTCTCTTGCGGAAGGAATAACTGCTTCCTGCCGAAAACAAGGTTAGAAGCAGGAAGGTTGGATGAGAAAGATGCCAACGGCAAGGGAGAAACGGGGTTATCTTGGTCAGATCCTGCAACCGGCCGGGCTGGGAACTCTCATCCCTTTTCTTAACAATATAACAAAACGCAATGAGTTCCTGCAGGATTTCTTCTAAGGGAGGGATTTCACGTGTCTGAACAGAGCCCGTGCATCCCCTCCTGTCCCACCGGGATCAGAGCTTGGCTTGGTCAGATCACCGAGGAAAGGTTGCACAGTTAAAATCCCCTGGTGTGGAAGGAAAAGCAGCAGAACTTGGCTTGCTGGTTAAGAACAAAGCAAAGCAAAGCTACGGGAAAATAACTGGTACTTCTGGGCAGATAACCACGAACAGCAAACCTCCACCTTACCGTCGTCCTCTTCGTGTGCACGGGTCGCAGAAACCCTAAGGAGAGAACTGCGTGTGCTGCGGACGTTTAACCCTCTGCCTGCAGGTCCTTAGGGAGGGTTCTTGGCCAAGCAGATCAACACACACAGTGTACGACTCACAGATATTGCAAACCCGCTCTAGGGGTTAGCTAGAAAGGCACACAGTGATGAGGCGGAAGCAGAAAAAAAAACAGGAATTTTGTTCCCCAGCCTCTGTGCTGCAACATGAAATTTTCTTTTATTTTTCTTTTTTTCTTTTTTTTTTTTTTTCCCCAAAAAGCAACTGCTCCAGGAATAACCCCTCGCCACCCTCAAGCTAAGCAAGCCCATGGTCAAAGCCGACATCTCTAATACCTAGGGGGGACTGCTCCTCATTGCAAAAAAAGTTGGGGTTGACAACTCCAGCCTTTGGCTTGCTGGTGACAAGGACGGGGATGCGGGAGGCAGCGGTGGCTCGGTAGCTGGGGACATTGGGGAGCTGCTGTAGCGCACTGTGGCCGGGACTGGGGACATCCCTGCCGTCGAGTGGCTTGTCGTGCACCAGCCGGTCTAGCTCGACGTCTCGGGCACGCTTGGCCATGCTGCTAGGCGCCTAGGTGCTTCAAGCAAAGGACAAGGCATCTGAAGCTGCAATAAAAGACAGAGTGGTTTGAGACAGGATGGTTGCGCCAGCGCAGAGAGATGCAGGGCTGCCGGGGTTTTTGTCGCTGCGCGTCACTTGGAGATGTTGGTTGCATGGGACAGTGGCGGTGGGCAGCCTACCGTGCGCTTTTCCAGCATCGCTGCAAGATCGGGCTGCTCTGCAAGGGCTGCATGAGCAGAGAAAGCTCCAGCCTGTAGCAGGACTCAGGACAAGCCACCGCTTGTGCAACCCCCCCCAGCGTCGGTGGAGTTACGCCAAGAGCCGCTGTTGCTCGCTCAGGCTGCGATGGAAGCTCACCACCCACATTTTGTGACTATCACCTCCTAAGAGGTCATATAAAACTGTGCTTTATGCCATCAGGTATGTCCCAAATTGAGCAAAACAATAGAGAAAACCCTTTTCCCCCATGCCCGCATTCCTCAGCTGAAGAAGGAACTCTCATTTCCCATCAGAGGTTGCTGAATCAACACAACTAAGCGCTGCGTAAGCACCAGCCTCTGGGAGCTGCCTCCAGCCGACGACAGCATTGCCATCGCGCCATGCCCACGGGATGCTTTCAGCCACGAAAAGTCCCGACTGCCCACGCAGGCCCACGCTGCAGAAAACTCAGCTGCCCGCTCCCGGACGGTGAGCGGTGGGGAGGGAGAAGCTGCCCCTCGCCGGGCATCGCGTCGCCTGCTTTGGTTCATCTTAATTTGACATTACGCTGCTGCGTATCGTACCTTCAACATCGGTTTCAGCAGCTTCAGCTGTATCGTCTTCCACCTTCAAAATGAAAAAAAAAGCCATTTTAAGGAGAAGAAGACCTGCTCCATCAGAAAAAGAGCAGACTCGGCAGCTTGCATGGGTGCCCTGTGTCCCCCGACCGTTCCCCAGCCTCTCAGCTTGTTCAGTGTCGACATTTTTGAGTGAAAGCATCCCTCCCGTGGTGCATAACTCCTGCTGCTGTCTCAGCTTCAGGGCTGGGGACATCTCGGTGGGACACATTCCCAGTGCCCATCCCGCTCCCTTCTCCTCGCCGGGGCACCCGGACAAGCTCCCAGCCCCTGGCGTGAAGAGGGCAGTAAGGGCTCACTGCAGACCTGAGCCCAAGCAGGGAGCAATGCCGTACCTGTACAAAAGCACCTTCGAGGTCACTTATCTCGGCTTCTTCCAGCTGCTCAAACCTGAGGGCCTCCTCTGCAAAGTAGCCTTCATCCACGCCCTCATCAGCGGTGAGACAAGGCGGCGGGAGCAGGGCTCTGGGGGGCACAGATCAAGCAGAGACAAGTGCCCCAGCTCGCTTCTGCCCTTTCTGAGGGTGGGCACATCGCCGATGGGGTCATCGAGACAACGGGGGGGCAGCACGTCAATTTGGGGGTCACATCAAAGGGGACAATGCACGGCTCTCCCAGTTTCGGGGAGCACTGCTCTCCCAGCTGTGCTGCAAGCCTTATTTGCAGGCAAACAATACCACAGAAATCTTAATGCAGTAGTGGTCCAAAAAAAAAAAAAAAAAATAAATCACAGCTTAGGTTAAGAAGGAATTGGAAAAACATCCTACATGGGAGAGCAGGTGAGAGGTGCACAAACGTGCACAGCAAAAATTGCACACGCAGAAAGATACAAGCCGTAGGTTTCTCCTGCTGCGCACAATAATTTCTCCCATAATTAAAATTCGCCAAATAAAAAGCTGAGAGACTAATTTCCAAGCAGAGCTGCCCCACGAGCACCATCCAAATCCCACGGCTGCCGTGCAAGGCACCACCAGGACACATCATTCTCTTCCTTCAGCAGCAAGCGCAGAGCCCAGTCCTGCCGTTCTGACAGAGGGGGCTCACAACATCGATTTTATTGATTTAATATCACTTTAGAATGGAAAAGAAAAAAAAAAAAGCACCTCATCATGTTGTTCTGTACCCTTAGCTCCTGATTTGCTCTTTCCTGGCCAGAGAAGCAAAGCGGGGATTGAGGATAATGAAAACAATTTTATGACAGCTAAATGCATAAGAACTGAAACCCCTCCTTCTGCATCCTTGGCAGGTCCTAAGCCAGAAGACAGATGTAACAAGCAGTGACTGTTTTTTTCTCTTTTACCTCTGTCTTGCAAAACTGTTATTTTCCAAGGTATTTTTCAAGCTCTTTTTAATAATTCTCCTCCCCCCTTATTTTTTTTTTTATTAGGTTCCCTTCAAATGCAACCGCAAGCCTGTCGCTGTCTCTGTTTTCCCATCAACAGGCAAACACACTGAAGGACGGAGCAGCATCTCATTCACATAACAACTGAAGCTCAAGTTTCTATAGGGGACCTCCAGGAACAGATTTTTGATTAAATAAAAAAAAAAACACGGGTTTAACACTGATTATTCATGCATTTTCAGCTTCTTCCTGAAAATCTAGCTACTTCAGAGGAATTAACAGAGAGCAATATTGTAGCATTAGGTAATAAATCCCTAAATGTTTCTCTCCTGTGAGATCAGAGCAGACCACTAAACTAAGCAGAAAGAGTTTTCTAAATACCACCCGGACCAAAGTCACCACCGACGAGAGCTGACAATAACTCTGCCACAACAGGAAAAAAAATGTAAAATGTACCTACTTGGATTAAGTAGCATCGGCAGGTACAACACACAATCCTGTCTTTAAATTCAGCTCTGCAACACTCATAATAATCCCGACCGCCTTGATTTAATGGTTCTAAATAACACAGACTGCCTGCAGGAGCTGGGTGCTCCCAGATGCCGATGAAAGCACAAGCCAGGGCTCCCGCACGGCCAGACCCCGGGGAGAGGATGGCCAGGGGCTGCGGTTGCGATGGAGATAGAGCCCGTGTCGCTGGGAGACACTCGCTGTCACCAGGCACCGCGTCACCAGCGAGCCCTGGGGTGAGCTGGTTTGCGAAAGCATCCCTTCCCGAAAGCATCCCCTCCCGAACGCATCCCCTCCCGAAAGCATCCCTCCCCGAAAGCATCCCCTCCCAAACGCACCCCCCCCCANCCACTCACCCCGTGCTCTCCTCCTCCTCCTTTTCCTCCTCCTCTTCCTCCCCCTCCTCCTCTTCCTCTTTTTCCTCCCCCTCCTCCTTCTTCTCTTTTTCCTCTTCCTTCTCTTTCTTCTCTTTTTCCTCTTTTTCCTCTTCTTCCTCTTCTTCCTCCTTCTTCTCTTTTTCCTCTTCCTCCTCCTTCTTTTCTTTTTCCTCTTCCTCTTCCTTCTTCTCTTTTTCCTCTTCCTCCTCCTCCTTCTCTTTTTCCTCTTCCTCCTCCTCCTCGGCAGCGCTCAGGGAGCACGACCACGTCCTGGGAAGGAGAAATGCATTCAGTGAAATCCCAAAAAGTACGTCTGAAGCTCCCGAGAGGAGCACTGCCAGTCCCCACACCCCCTTTCGCCGAGGTGCTCTTCCCTCCATCCCCCAGCCAACACCTTGGTGGGGGGGACACACTTGGGCAACGCGGACATACACTTTGTCACAGCCCAGTCGTGTCTGCAAGCCCCTGCCACAACAGGAAAAAAAAAAAAGGAAAAAGTTCAGCAATGCAAAACCAGAATCCTTCAGCCTTCAAATTCCCCTTCAGATTCAGGGAGAGGGGTCACTTGTTGCTGTTTTTCACCAAAACCTCCCTCTTAATGAAATCCACCCTCCAGGACAGGACGTGCTTGCTGCCCACAGCTTCTGAGACTCGTATATTAAGAGGAAAAAAAAAATTTGAAAAATATTTTTATAAGCTGTCCAGTGTTTTCTGCCTGAGCAGAAGAGAGCTCTGCTGAGCAAACCTGGCTCTGGGCATGGCTTGTGCTCAGTGCGGTCAGGCATCGCCCGTATCAGAGGTGGGGGTCACTGCAGGTGTGCTGGGCTCAGGGAGCATTCTGGGGGGGGTCCCAAACCCGCTGGGAGAGCGCACGGACACCCTCATCCTCCTGCTGCAACGCAGCCCGCTCCCAGCTCTGAGTGCATTGCCCAGCCCTCAGGGAGACCTCAGCAGGGATTTTTTTGGCAGAGGAAGGATGAATCACACAGGGCAATCCACCATTTCCAACCGGCCTGACAGCGGGGTGTGCAGCTGATGGGAGCGGGGTCCAAACCCTCTGCTTCAGGGCTAAAATCTCCTGACGGGAGCCTGAGCAGAGCGTTCTTCAGCTGTCCTCTGCAGGGTGAGCCCAGCATTGCAGCCTGCCCCAAACCCAGTCCCACCACCAGCAGCACCGGCTGTTTGCTCCAACATCTTTAGACCCTTCTGGTGACCCCCTCTTTGGAAACAGGCACCTCAGCTGCCCGCTGCCAGCTCCACCACCAGTGTGGGCAAGGAAGGATGCCCAGGGACATGCTCGTCCCCTCCCATGGTCACCACACAGCATCTCCCTTCTCCCACCTGTTTTCTTCTTCTTGAGGTTCCTCCTGTATGGGGGGAAGGGGACGAGCATCTGCCACCAGCTCAGCCTCGCGTCCCAACGCTATCATTTTGCACGTGGCTTCATTAATCAACTCATCGCTGATCTCTTCCAGGACCAGGTCGGTCTCCTCGGGTTCCCCGGGGACGATGTGAACTGAAGGGGGAACGGGGAAAGGGAGGCGATGAAGCGAGAGCAGGATGTCCTCGAGAGGCCAGGGGCAGATCCCATGGTTTAGCTGCTCGATGCAGAGGTGCTGCCACGGGCTGGGACTGAAGCACCTCAACCCACACAGACCTGTGCAGCCCTGGTCCCCTCGAGCTGTGCCAGACGGATGCCTTGGACACTTTTACCAGAAAGAAGAAAATTCACCATTTTCTGCCAAGCGCAGCCAAAGCCCAATGAAAACTACAACCCTAGACCTGTTGGCTTCCCTACTGGCGCAACAACCTCCACCTGCAGATGCTTTGGCCCATCTCCAGGCCACGTTTTGGCTGTCCTCACAAACAGGAGCAGCTGTGGGAAGAGCCCAAAGCCTTTCTCCTTGCAAACCCTGAGCAAAACACTGCAGCAGCACAGCCCAGGGCCCCGGTTTGCAGAGCAAGGCTCAACCCGGAGCCCACATCGCGATGCCCCAGCAGCACGCTGCGTCCACTCTGAACGCTCCCCTGGGCACAGCACAGGGAGCATCGCTGGGGAAAAACCCACGGCGGGTTCCTGGGGAGGTTGTCAGAGCAGCTACAAAGCGAAGAACACGGGTTTGACCCCCCACCAGCCCTCGCCCCGTCCCAGGGGTACCTGTCCCACCACATCAGGCACGCGCTGGAGAAACAGGAGGAGGAAGCGCACCCGCAGACTGTAAAACCAGTTTATTTCCAGGTCTGCTCGACAACAAAACTCATATGTCCACAGAGAAACTAATAGGAAACACGCAAATTCACCCACAGAAAGGCAGGAAACCCACCTCCCCGTTGACTCTGTGCCGTGTTTACCCACCCCACAGCATCCACGCTGCCTTTAGCCCATTCCCTCTATGTCCCTGTTAATTAAAATGCAGGACAGCAATCAGGGAGACGGCTTTTACAACACACCGCAACTTTGGGATAAATTATATGAAAATGGGGCAAACACTAAAATTGTAGCCTGGTACCAGCAGGGTTTGTTATAAACCAAGGGGATGGATGTCAGGTTGGTTCCTTGGCTCGTGACTCATCGTAGAGCCGCCCAGATTGTCCTAAAGAGATGCAATGAGACGGTGGGAGACCTTATCGTGGCCCTTCAATGTATCAAGGGGGTTTATAAAAAATTGGAGAAGGGTCTGTAGTGCCAGGGCAAGGGGCAACAGTTTTAAACTAGAAGAGAGGGTAGCCTTAGACTGGACATAAGGAAGAACGTTGTATGAGAAGAGTGGTGAGGCAGGGGTCCAGGGTCCCCAGAGAAGCTGTGGATGCCCCATCCCTGGAGGGGTTCAAGGCCAGGCTGGATGAGGCTTTGGGCAACCTGGGCTAGTGGGAGGGGTCCCTGCCCATGGCAGGGGGTGGCACTGGATGGGCTTTAAGGTCCCTTCCAGCCCAAACCACCCTGTGATTTGAAGGTCTGTACTACAAAGCCGGGGTGTTGGGGGTCCCAGCCCCCAGCCCAGCCTGCCCCCACACCTCCGGCTGCAGGCAGCCCCGAGGGTCCCTTCCCTGCCTCTGCAATCAGTGCTGCATCCAAGGAGCTGTGAGCTTCAGGAGGGAGCAGCCGTCACTGGGGGTAAGGAGGGTTTGGGGTAAGTTCTCCCACGAGGGGAGCCTGGGCAAAGGCTCCTACCTATTCGTCTAGAGATTAACCTCACCCACCCTTGTTTGCTGCTGCAAACCAGACCCCTTCCCGCTGCTGGGAGAAAACACCCTGTTAATGGAAGAAAAGCAATAAGAAGCTGACGAGAGCTTAACGAGCTTTATAATGTGACCCCTCAGAGGCAGAAGTCAACCAAAAGTCTCCTGTGGGTTTCAGCTGGAGATCTCAGGGGTGAATATTCAGATACTGGGGCAGGGTTGAGACAGCCAGCAGTGCTTTCTGCCTCCGAGGTGTCCAGAGTGATGCCTTCCTACCCTCCTACAAAGCACAGCTCCCAGCTCCCAGACATCATCCTGCAAAACCAATAGCTCCAGTTCCCAGGGCCAAGAGGGAGCCAGGGTGGGTCCGGGGACACGCAGCCAGCCTCCGGTCCCCACTGCCCCAGCTGGGAAGGAGCTAGAGACCATTTGCAGATTCCCCTTTTGTTTTTCCTCCCCAGCTGCGCTTTCTCCTTGGGTTGGTCTCGTTTGGTTGTGGCAAGGGCTGGTTCACCATGGGCTTCGTTTTCCATTTGTTTCAGAGGCGCTAAGCCCCTTTGCCCCCTGAAACAAAAGGAGAAGGAAAACATTAAATGAGCGTGCTCACAGTTTGGGGCCAGGGCAGATCTCTGGCTTTGCCTCTTTCCGAGGTCCGTGGCAGCGGTCAGGTCTCCAGTTTGTACAAACATGCGGAGAAATGCCTTCCCGCAGGATTTCCCTCTCTGAGATCCCACCGAGCGGCTGCTGGCTTTGGCGGGAGCAGCCTCCCGGCACATCCCTGGAGGGATGCTCAGCCTGCGCATGCTGTGGCCCCGCTCCCATCGTTGGCTCCCACAGCCTGGCCAGCTGCTCCTCCCCGGCCACAGGGCTCTGCAACATCCCCCTGCCCGGTCCATCTGCGGAGGCAGCCGTAGCTCCCGGCCGGGTCCCTGTTTGGCTCAGCTGGAGCGGGAGCCAAGCCTGGCTGCCCACGGAGCCAGCACTTGTTCCCCTCGGCGGGAAGACAAGCAGCAGTGTGAACCCCACAATGTTTTCCTACAGCCACACAGACTCACACCTAACCCCAGGATTTTGTTTCCCCGAGGTACCTCCCTAGACATCTCACACCGGGCTTGGCAACACCCTCCAGCTCGGCAGCCAACGCGCCAAAGGGGGTGATGAGGTTTGAATTGCCTTGTAATCCTTTCACCAAATCCCACCAGCTTGGCAAATATCCTCTGGCACAGCTCGAGAACAGATCTTGATATCAGCACCGACCTCTAAACCCAGGACCCACGGACGCGGGATGCTGCACTCGGAGACTCCCAGGGCCCGAGATTTACCAAGCCCACGCCACAACCCCAGATCTGCTCCTGCTTCTCGCGCGCAGCAGCCTCTCGTGGCTTCCCCAGAGGATTTCAGGGCCTCCCGAGCTGGCTCCCACACCAGACCCGGGGAGAACAGCCGGTTCCCCTTCCCAATAACCCCCCTGACCTCAACAAGCAAAGCCGCACAGCGAAGATGGAGCAACCACTTACTTTCTTCCACGGGACTTGAGATTGCTGCGGCCACTCCCTGCCAGGAGGAAAAGGGGAACGTGAGACATCGCTCATTTTCCGTAACCCTAAATTTTTATCCTAAATGCCCCATTTTCAGCAAATGTGTCCCTTTTACCCTAAATACCCTCTGTGATTTCTAGGGACATGTCGGACGGTTTGGCCATGGGCACGAGCATCCCCACACACGACGGTAAAGGGCAGGAGCACACCAGTGAGCTCGCCCGGGTGCAAGGGAAGGGAAGGGGAGCGCGTAAAGCTGCTGCTGCTNAGGTCAGGAGCACACCAGTGAGCTCGCCCGGGTGCAAGGGAAGGGAAGGGGAGTGCGTAAAGCTGCTGCTTCTCCTTTGAGCTGGACCACACCTGGGCAAGATGCCCACCTGGTGCCGCACAGAAAGGTGAAGAAACAGCAATGAAAACACGCACTATGGGCCCTCTCGCTGCTTAGAGGCCAAATTCTGGTTTCCATCCACTAAGCAGGTCATGGGGATTGATTTTCTTGATGGAGATGAGTGACAGCTCAAACTACAGCAGGTCGCAGCAGTGATTTGGTGGCATCTGCATGGCAGAGGACACTGTCCTCGCCAGGGGACATGGCATCCACGGACCCTGTCCAGCAGCCAGCATACCTGCACGTCCTGCTTCTCCCTGGTCACCGGCTGCGGCATCACCTTCTCCAGTCCCTGGACCAACCAGGCAAACACCCTGGTGACCAGAAACCACGGTTAGACCTGGCTGCCGGAGCCTTTGCTCCCATGGCAAGGGGACATGGCATCCACGGACCTGTCCCTCCAGCCATGGTACCCACGCAGAAGCTGCCACCGCAGTTACCTTGTACTGTCCCCAGCCAGAGACCTAGGGACGAAGGTGGCCACTGGCTCCGGCTGCCCCTCGGCCGCTGCTGGCTCCACTGCTCCCGGGATGCTCTGGGCGGCTGAAATGCTGCTTTTGGACTTTGCCCGAGTTTTAGTCCCTTTTTTGCCTGCTCAGGTTTATGCAGAAGGAGAAGGGGGATAGATGCATCTTATAAATCATTGGGGAAGGGGAGCAAGTGAGGAAGGGTCACCTCCCACAAAGGGACAGCCCTGGGGGACCTCCCTGGCAGCTTCTTCCCCAAGAACCCAACCTGGGACAAAGACACGGGAGGTTTGGGGACAGATGTGGTATAGGGGCAGTGATGTGACTCCGGGACCCGGAGATCAGCCCCGGCACTGGTGCCTGCCTGCACCTGGGGTCTCAAAGGCAGTGTCCCCTCTGAAAGGGCCACCCAGGGAAGGGGGATCGCTCACCTCCCACTGCGGCTTCGTGCTTCTGCTCTTTTGGCTCTGGCTGCAGAGGGACAGAGAGACAGACAGACGTGGCAAAGCACCATCCGCAGCCCTGGGCGGCCACATCCCCCAGCCCGAGGGGACCCACGTGCACACCCGCCCATGCAGTTTCACCCCCATTTCCTTGACACGGACCATTAAACCCAGCCCCCGGCGCTGCTGGCACCAGTGGATCCCGAATGGAGGGTCCCCACTGCACGCAGCCAGGCTGGGGAGCACCGGGACAGCCCCCCGAGGTCTCTCTCTCACTCTACTGAATTTCCCCTGGGGTTCTCCTCCCCAGGGTCCCAGCCAGGGTGTGTGGCAGGGCAGTGAGCCCGCTCTGCTGTCACCTCTGCCCAGCACAGCCCCGGTCTCCCCCAGCTGCTCACCTCCGGCTTTTTCAGCATCTCCGGCTGCGGCACCATCCTTTCGAAGCCCTGCACCAGCCAGCTCAGCACCCGCACTCCCGCCCTGCAGGGGGAGAGCATCACAGTCAGGGAGCCCCTCCTGCACCCCCCTGCCCTCCCGCAGCCCCCCACCAGCCTCCCTGGGGACCCACCACTCCGCCGGGCCAGTACCGGGGTCGGCCTCGGGCTCGCAGCTGTCCGGTTCATCCTCCTCTGGATCGAAGGAGGTTATCTCTGCAAGGAGAGCGGTGCCGTGGGGACGGGGCAGCTCCTGGTCCCCCAGTCAGCCGGCTCAAGGGGCCGATAGCAGCAGCATCACCGGCCGGGGAGGTGGGATGTCCCAGAAAGGCCCCCGGTTCTCCTTACCCAGATCATCCTCTTCCTCGTCCCTGAGGATCTGGACTTCTGTCTGAAAAGCCAAACAGAGCGTCAGCTGCCTGGCAGGCGAGGAGGGATACCCGCCCTTTCCCCAGGGATGGATGAAGGCAGAAGCCCATTCAGGGCAGGTTTAGTGCTCCCAGTTACCACTGGGAAAGGGGTTGGAAGGTTAAAAAAAACCCAAAAAACGAGAATAAAAGGTAGAAAGAGCTAGAATCCCAAATACACCAGACCACTGCCCGGATCTGTCACCTACCTGTTCGGGAACATCGATGCTTGTCTCAAAACTCTTCCCGAGTGCCTTCAGCGTCCCTGGGGCTGGGACTGGCTGGGGAATCACCTTCTCCAGCCCCTGGGAGAGCCAGGAGAGGACACTGCTCCCCACGCTGCCGGGGAAGGGAGGCAGTCAGGCTGAGACACCCCATCCAGGCATCCAGCCCCCAACCAAAACTAAAAACCCAAGGAAACCACATTGCAGGCTGGAGGGTGCAAGAGCAATACCTCTCAAA
>VZTO01004791.1:27700-45401 GCA_013400615.1 Syrrhaptes paradoxus | reverse complement strand
CAAATTTTAATTGAATTACAGATTTATTTTTTAAATAAATGAGTGGTATGTTGTATTTTTCACACAGCTCGAATTTCTGCATCTGAATCCCTCATGCAGTTATCTCCTAGTAAAAAGAACTTTGTTCGATTCATATACAAGAGAGCTTTTTAAAATTGACTGTAGGGTTTTATGAGTATCAGTCCTATTGAGAGTTCAAAACAATGTTCTGATATATTTTTCAGCTTCTCATTCCACATTTCCAGGGCAATTCCCTGGGAATTCCTTTAAGCTTGGAGAAGTTGGGAAGCAGAACACACTGGTAATAACTGAAAGATGTATGTTAATAGAAAGCAGCTGAGTAGGAACTGGCAATGCATTTGTAACCTGATAGCTTAACTACACAGCCAGTTGCTGGATTATATTAATTCATTCATATATATATATACACAAATGCATTTTTGGTACTGATCTTATCTTTTTTAAATGTAGTCTATTGCAAAGCCAAACAAGTCAAGACTGACTAGCAAAAATGAACTCACAATCCTGCTCCTTCCTGATCTGCAAAATAAGACTCTCTGTAAGATTAAGGCTGTTTGTCCATTGACATTGTGGTTCACTGGTATTGGACTGCTTAGCTAGTCTTTCTATCATTCTGCCTGAAAGCAGATCTTCCTATAAGAATTCCAAAATATTTGAATTATCCTTGAAAGCTGCTTGCTTTCAAAGCATCGGCTGAAGTCATGTCTCCCAGAGACGAGAGACAGTAGAAGAGTGATGGCTACTTGGCACACCAACCAGTACACTTCTGAGTATGGAAGCATTTCTTTATGTGGAATGACAAGTCCTTGCTCATGTTTAGTACCTACTAAGGGAGCACAGTATGATTCACTTTGTTTACCTTATCAGACTTACTTTCTGAACTGAACTCTACTGCAATTTGATATTTCTTGTCTCAGGAGGAAATACACTGAGGTGAATTTAAACAACAGTCTTCAAGCAGGTTGTCAGTGGAGTGCTTCTAGTAAGGAAGGAGTGATTTTTCTTCTCCATGTCCACTGTGGGTGGGATGACAATAATGGCCTCAAACTGCAGCAAAGATGATTTAGGCCAGACANTAACAATTTTTACAACTAGAACCAAAATATTTGTATAGTTACATTGACAGGCTCCTATGAATTGTGGGGTTATTAAGAGTAAAGGTTATTTGGACATAATTTTGACTTCTATGTTTTGCAGAAGTGTCTTGAAAAAAGAAAAGATATACAAATGTTATACAGAATGACAAACACCCAGAGGTTTGGAACTACACTGAAAGTTTCGAAAAACAAAAAGTTTCTTCTCAAGAAGAAAACAGGATGTTAACCAGGCACAGGACTGATTAATTTTGTAGGGAACTATGGATATGAATGATTAACAAAAAGAGAAAACAAAAAATCAGGTTAACAAAGGCTTTTAAGTATAATTGATACAAAAGACAGAAAAATAAAATATAAATGTTGAAATTAAGTAGGTAAGCAAAAGGCGCTATCTAATGTAATAAGCTAACACTCTTCCCATGTTTTCAAATTGGTTTTCCAGATCTTGAGATCTATATTTTATCCTTTAGAATGATTGAGAAAATAGAATTGAAGTTTTTTTTTAATGTGTTTGTTGATATTTCAAATTATAGTTTTCATTTCCCACAGCAAAAGTAACATACCACTTTTCCCAGTTACCACATGAGTAAAGCAAAGTGAGACGGGAAAATATTCCTCAAGTCATGTTCACCTTTGTTGGGGAAGTACAGAAATTGCATTTGAAACAGAGGGAATGTCAAAATATAATGAGCAAACAAAGAAGGAGCATACACAGGTGCAATGAAGAAACTTCAGGAATACTTTACAGCTGCATGGAATTTTTAAACTGACCATTGTTATCGGATGTCCCAGCTATACATGACACTATAGCCTATTTTAGTTTGATTAGAAAAAAAACATACTTAGAGTAGAATACAAAATGCAGAAGAAGACATAAATCGAAATAACCACATAATTTTTATGTGCTTTTAAGTTAAATTAAAAAATCATATGTTGTTATTAATTCTTCTTATTACACATAGACCACAGAGATATTGCAACTCCAAACCAGCCTCATTTGTAATTTCTCGTTGCTGGCCTGCTCGTATCTGAATCAAATACTAATCTCACAGGTAAACCAAAATAACAAGCTGTGACTTTTAAACTTTACAGTCTCTGAAGCTCTGAAGAACAACAAACATAATAAATTTGAATTCAACTCTGAACCTACTACTGTGTTTACTGTAGCTGGCCTTTAGGGGATAGAGCAGAAACTGGTTTTTTTAAGATTCTTTCTTTAATCCTTTGTCCTGAAGTTATTATTCTTTCTCACCTGTTAAAAATAAACACACACGTCAACAATAAGGAAATACAAAAGTTATTTATGGAAAACATAAATATACAAATGCACACATGTATGCAAAATAAGTGCATATAAATTTGCCTCACTCTGTTTCCATAAATAATTAGTGACAAAAAATAATGACGTATTTCTCAGCAGAAATTGAATTGAGGGAATAATTTTTCCCTCCATTATATCCAGGGTTCAGCTCTAGCCGTGTTCATGTAATAAATGTCACAGTTAAGCATATATATTATTTGTGCTTCAAACTTACACCTTAGATGGCACAACAATGACAGTAACACTAATGACCAACTTTTTCTCTAAGACAATTATATATTTCACATTAGTATTGTAATATGTTTGCGATTGTCTTAGTCCCCTGGTGTAACAAGCCATTGGACTAGCTCGCACTCCACTACCATTCAGATAGGTTCATCTTAACAAGCTAATCTATTGATCTTTGAATAAAAGAAAGCACTACCGATTATACTGTTCAGATTCCCATATGCAGCATTCTAATGCTGAAGTTTTGAACCTATGTTTATAACATATTTAACACTGATTTGCACTGTTTAAGAGGAGACAAAGAGCTTAGCTCTGAAAGATTAGAATAAGAGAGTCGGGATATGATTACTTGCTGTAAATAAATTAGGAGGTAGACACTGGGGAAAGAAAAAAACTAATTAAACCAAAGGACAATGTTGGCACAAGAGCACATGTGTAAAACTCTCATTAATAAATTTTGAATTGAAATTAGATGGAAGTTTCTGAACATTAGAAGACTAAGATTTAGGACCAGCCTTTCAATTAGAGTAACAGGGGAAAAAAGTCAAGCTAGTTTTAAAGTGAAGCTAAAGGAGAGAAGACTGTCTAGTCGCCTGAAATAGCAAAAGCCTAAATACAATGTCCAACTAAATTTCTCCCAATTATATGTCTGTAAATTCCACTGGTTAATACACACAGTTCATCAGTTTGTGCCAGTTTCAAAGGATACATCATACCTCCCTTTAAAATTAGGCAGTCAACTAGATGCTGGCTTCTAGAAAAGGAATTTCATGTAGATCCCACATAAAGTGCAAAATCAACTTTGTTTTTCTTGCAATCATAAACAAAATGGCAACTTACTTCAGTACTGCAAGGGTAAGCACAAAATACTGATTGTCTTTCACTCTGTATATACACAACCTTACATTGTTTATAAAAGGACGGCTCCCATGGTTTTCCAATAAAGCTGAAAAATGTTCAAGTTTCACTTCCTGTCCTTATGCTGATCAACACCCTGAAATATTTCTGTTATCGTAGCATTACAATAACTAGAAACTTTAATTTCTTTTATTTTATTTTCTTTTAATTGACAGAGTCATCATTTCAGTGCCAATGGACATCTGAAATTTAATTTAGACACAATTGACTTATAATTATGTGTGTTGGCATGTTCAAAAGGAGGGCAACTATAGTAATGAAAGGGTATATTACACAAGTTCTAGAAATCAACAGCAAGACAAATGGATGGAAAGAAAAAAAATATCAGAAATATTTGGACACTTATAAGCATCTCTAGTACTATTCTTGTTATTGAAAATCTACATTTGGTTCTGCTCAAGTTTAATGCAGATTACTAAAGCCTACACTTGACAGCACTGATTGAAATTCCACTATCTAGCAGAATTCTGGAACATGGAGCTGAGCTGGATAAACAAATCAATCACCATATACTTCATACTTCTAATTACCTGACATTACATACATTTATACTTCTTTCTATGCTGCTTTGTATGACCAATTTTGTTAGAAATTTTATTAATAAATATATTTTTTTATTGATTTATGTACCTTCTCCAAATACAGTTAGTTTTTGGAAAAATTCCCACTGTTTTTCAGAACAGGTCTTGTAAGACAAGAGTTTCGAACACACATGGGAATGAAACCTTATAAATAAGTCACCCACAAGTGTTCACACTGTATCCATCTACACAAGTCACTTAATCTGACCAAACAACAAAAGTAATATGAGGGATCCTGCTTAATGAACCATGATTAAATAGAGCAATTCATATGCAGATTGAAGACTTGAAATAATAAGCCATACACAGTACTTTTTAAAAGAGTACTTGACAACTTTTATTCCTTGAAAAAAATAAATAAACCTGTACACTTAGTTTCACAGGCCTTCTTCTGTCATGCTTGTAAGATCTGGAGCTTTCTGTCATGCTTGTAAGGGCTGGACCACCTCCCCTATAAGGACAGGTTGAAAGAATTGGGGTTATTCAGCCTGGAGAAAAGAAGGCTCTGAGGAGACCTAATAGCAGCTTTCCAGTACTTGAAGGGGGCCTACAGGAGAGATGGGGAAACACTCTATATCAGGGAATGTAGTGAGAAGACAAAGGGTGNATTCTATGATTCTATGATTCCATGTTCAGAGCATACTAATGAACAGAAGTTCAAAACCCTGATCATTAAGCCCTTAGTTGAGGAAGGTCCACAAAACGCACTGCTGGGGTTACCAGACTCAGTAAAGTCAGTTGGTATACACACAAGATTGTACCATAAGAAGCTCACACCACCACAACAACTTTCAGTTTTAAAGCCATTAAAAAGTATGGCTCAGCCAAAAGCCAAGAACTAAACAGAGACTTATGATTCCTTAGATCTATATTTATCACCAACACTTGAAGTAGCTTTTTATTCTAACGTGAAATGGCAGTTAGGGTAGCTTTCTCTAGCTTTCAGGACTTCTGTAAATGATAGGTATTGACAATTCTCTCCAAACTGTGTGGACAGAAGATGTAAAATATAGAGACAAAACAATTTGAACTACTTTTCCAAATGGATCAGCATGTTGCAGAGACCAAGAAAAATGAAACAAGCTTCCAGCTGGGAAAACTTCTAATTGCAACCAGACACAACATTGAAACTGAGATAGCAAAACCACTAAGAGGGGAAAAAGAAAATTTAAGATAGAAATAAAGGATGTAGTCCCGTGTGTACAACATGACCTCCAGTAAATATGATTAGAATGTTCATCAGTAGCAGAATGTTAAACTGGCACAAAGAAAACATAGAAGTGATTATTACAACAGGAAGTAAAACAGTCAGCATGTAGCACAACAAATCCGGTTAGAAAAAAAAAAAAGGGGAGGGGGAAGGGAAAGAAGGAAAGACACTAAGAAAAAATTAAGGGGGAAGATGTAAATTAATAAACAAAAACACCCAAAGCAACATGCTACTAGAATCTCACCTTCAGCAAATGCAATCAAGATTAATGGCCACATTATCACAACAGAAGAATTCATACCACTCCAGGGATTCCATCAATATGTCTATATATCCGCTCACAATGTGTGGTATAAAGATAACGCAATTTTAGAAAATACTACCTATTAAAACAGAATGAAAAAAAGGTTATGCTTAAATTAATTTCTGAACAAGGACTAGTTCTCACCCAGCCAAAAGTGTACTGCACACCCTGACATTAATTTCCCATGTACCATTGCAGCTGCTTGTTATTAATTTTTGCTTGTGCTAAAGCTATACAAACAAAAAGTTCATGAGAACTCTAGAACTATGTTACATTCCACTCCTACAAAAAGTAAGAATGTGTTTTCCCAACAAGGTGCTCAATCAGACCAAAAAAATGGTGTAAGTTAACATTATCAGTGTAAATAAGCACACTAGACTATGAATAATTACTTAAACAATCTCTCAATTATCTACTTTTCCAGAATATTCATAGCTGGTTGTAGAAACACTATGAAAGTCAACAGCTCTATTTCCTTCTTTTTTAATTAGGTGTTTATTGATTTTATAAGCATAAAAACATTGGCTCTTGCATAATTCTTCCACTTACGCTGCTGAATTGCATAGTCTGGCAAGAAAAAGAATCATAAAGCTTAAAGAAAAATTGCTACAATTTTTTCATTTTGGTGAAGGAATCAGATGGTGACTAACAGGTTACATCTCCTGCGACAGAAGAAACTGCCTCTCAGGTAATCCAAAGTATTTCTTTTGCATTTCTAGAGGTGGTAATCATGTCAGAAACAACTTGTAGAAAACTGTAAGAATCATAAAATAAAAAGTATTAAATGGGAAACTGCATTGCCAAACACAACACATTTGCCGACATAAAGGTCTACTGAGACCAAGAAATTACACATGTGGCCAGGGCAAGTGAATAGTTTGGAACAAAGTTGTGATAACAGGGACAGAAGCAGGGAAGAAGAGGCCTAGAACCCAGGCACAGATGGTGTGTTCAACAGACTGGGAGGCAAAATAGAGGGACTACCAGCTACAGCATAATAAGTAATAAGTAGTAAGTAGCTCTCCGAGGGCTCTATGTACACTATGTCATCGAAGAAGTATTGCTGCTGCAATGATGACTTGAAGTAGGGGACCTCTAAATAATGGATTAATACAAGAAGCAACAAAAATACATCTTTCTGTTAGACTTGTGTTTTCGCATATTGTCTTGGAGCTCTGCTCTGTCCTTTGAATGTCTTTCAAAACTACAGTGGAGTATGTCTTCATCAGACATCCATATTGCTGATGGTGATTTGGGACCACCTCTGAAGCTCAGTTAAGGTATTCTGTGTCTCCCTCACTCTGAAGTGACACTGTTTCTTGACTATTGATAATAATAAAAATGCTTATTCATTTTTGTGTTCTGCACCTCTGCATCCTGTGGTAATGATTTGTTAAGATCCACAGCAAAAAGACAGTAAAGACTAGCCATAAAAATTACAGGAATGCTAAAATTTCCCTTGTCTTGAGGAAAAATAAAAATGGACTTTAGAAAAATAAATAGTGATTGGGAAAATCTATTGTGTGAACTAGAAGACTTGAAAAGTATGAACTTATTTCTTGTATGTGCTATTGAACTACAAGCACTGCCTAAATAAAAGTATTTCATACATGCTACAGATGCTAGTCTTACATGTCTATATATATGTTATACTAGTTTAATAACATAAAATATTTGGACTCTATGTTCAATGCCAGCAGTAGGGAAAATCTCTGACACCAGTGATACAGGATTACATGTCAGTGGTAATCTAAATAAAGAGGTTTTTGTGTTTTCTTCCATGATATGGCTGGCACTAGCCTTGAACCTAATTGAATCAAGGCACACAATGCCAGTTCCCCATTCATAATTGTACTTAAAACAAGTAAACATTCCTGGCTTTTAATTCCATTAAAAGCACATTGCATTTTGTAATATTAGATACTGATACTAAGTCTCTCCAAAAAGGCCATTATGTAAATTTTCAGGCTATGTAAAACATAATCTCAGTAGAACAAAATTAACATTTTATACAGATGTTTGCATTTTGTTTTCCTTGTGTGTGTGGGTGTGTGTATACACACATGTAAGTGTTTCAGTAGATGTAGACAGAATTATATAATATTTTTAGTAATGGAAGACAAGGAATCAGTTGTGTTGCAGCGTGTGCTGCCTGTGGCTATTTACAACAAAAGCTACCAGCACTCAATAATGTGAAAACCTTCTTGAGAGAAGCAGTGTCACAGCAGTCAGTGAACCAGAGAAATTCAATTTGCCTACTGTAACATCTGTTTTCACTCACAGAAACTAATTCAATACAGAATTACTTTCTAGATTCAGCTATACCAGTCAGGGAAGGGTGTCCAGTCACTAACAGCAGAGTGGGAATCATAGGCAGGAACTGTCAAAAGCACTCAATGTTGTTACTCTATCCAGAGACTAGACTTGGTCTTTTCTTCAGGAAGGGTTTGGAGTTGATGTTTAGTTCCAGCAGTTTTTCCCCTCACACTTGGAGATTGTCTGAGCGCTGTCAAAACAGCACACCCTCAAAGTTATTTTTGGTGGTTAAACAGATTTCCCATTAATATACCAGGAGGATGAATGAAGAAGAAAATTAGACATAATTATGTGTAGGTGTGGAGTAGGACGTTTTGCTCCATTCAGGAGGGTTACATTCGTAGACAAAAATAAACAAGAGAACTGCAGTATGTGCATATGTTTTGAAAGCATTCCTGGAGAAGACTGGCAGATATAATGATAATAGGCATCACCTTTAGACCTTTCCTTCCCTTCCAGTATGGAGATAAAAAAAAAAAAAAAATCAGTTCCTAATTTTTGAGATGACTCTTCATTTAAACAGCCAAGAATAAAGATCCCTGTTGTTCTTCAATGGCAGTCCAGGTCAGGTAAAATAAACACTAGCATTAATTTCTTCCAAAACTTAGATTCAATTTAAACGGTCGTATCTCACTCCCCCTCCTCAATAGAATAGGTGGAAGAAAATAAAATGGAAAAGCTCACGGGCTGAAAAAAGGACAGGAAGATGACTCACCAATTACCATTATAGCCAAAACAGACTTGATTTGGGGAAAATTAAATAATTTATTGTCAATTAAAGTAGAGTAGCATCGTGAGGAACAAAGACAAAACTAAAACTACTTCCCCCCACCACATCCCAGTTCTTCCCAGGCTCAACTTCACTCCTGTATTCCCAACTCCTCTACACCCTGCCCTGCCCAAGAGCAGTGCAGGGGGATGGGAACTGGGATGTTTGGTCAGTCTGTAACAGCTCCTGCCTGCTACTCCTTCCTCCGCAAAATGTTCCCCTGCTCCACTGTGGGTCCTTCTTATAGGCTGCAGTCCTTTAGCTCCAGCATGGGCTCTGCATGGGCTGCAGCTTCTGCAGGGAATATCCCCTTGCTCTGTCATTGTGTCTTGCACAGGCTATGGTGTGGATATCTGTTCTACCATGGTCCCCTCCGCAGGCAGTAGAGAAAATAGCTCCTCCACTGATATCTCTCCCATGGGCTGCAGGGGAATCTCTGCTTTGGCACCTAGAGCACTTCCTTCCCTCCTTCACCTTTCACCCTGGTGTTCACAGGGTTGTTTCTCACATCTTTTTCCTTACTTGTCACTGCCTGTGCACCACATTGCACTCTCTTAAATCTGCTTTTACAGAGACATCATCATCTTGACTGATGGGCTCATCTATGTTCTTGTGGTGGGTCCATTGGAGCTGGCTGGAACTGGCTGTGTCCACCATGGGGTGGTCCCTGGCTTCCCCTCTTCTGCCAGCACCTTGGCATCTACACCCAATGCAGCTATAAATATTCCAGAGTTTGGATGCAAAACCGTAAGTGGACCTATGTTCAGTGTTGTTTGGGGTTTGTGTGGTGGACTTTTGGTAGCAGAGGAGGGTGCTACAGTGATGAATCCTGTAAGAAGCTACTAGAAGCTTCCCCAGATCCAAGCTGGACTTCCCTCTGGCCATGGCCAACCCATTTAGTGCCTCTGCAAATAACATATTTAAAAGAGGGCACAGTGTCTGGAGCGGTGGCACAGCCCTGGCCCTGGGCAGGTCCTGGCCCATAAGGTCTGCCCAGCCTCCAACTGCNGGTGTGGATATCTGTTCTACCATGGTCCCCTCCGCAGGCAGTAGAGAAAATAGCTCCTCCACTGATATCTCTCCCATGGGCTGCAGGGGAATCTCTGCTTTGGCACCTAGAGCACTTCCTTCCCTCCTTCACCTTTCACCCTGGTGTTCACAGGGTTGTTTCTCACATCTTTTTCCTTACTTGTCACTGCCTGTGCACCACATTGCACTCTCTTAAATCTGCTTTTACAGAGACATCATCATCTTGACTGATGGGCTCATCTATGTTCTTGTGGTGGGTCCATTGGAGCTGGCTGGAACTGGCTGTGTCCACCATGGGGTGGTCCCTGGCTTCCCCTCTTCTGCCAGCACCTTGGCATCTACACCCAATGCAGCTATAAATATTCCAGAGTTTGGATGCAAAACCGTAAGTGGACCTATGTTCAGTGTTGTTTGGGGTTTGTGTGGTGGACTTTTGGTAGCAGAGGAGGGTGCTACAGTGATGAATCCTGTAAGAAGCTACTAGAAGCTTCCCCAGATCCAAGCTGGACTTCCCTCTGGCCATGGCCAACCCATTTAGTGCCTCTGCAAATAACATATTTAAAAGAGGGCACAGTGTCTGGAGCGGTGGCACAGCCCTGGCCCTGGGCAGGTCCTGGCCCATAAGGTCTGCCCAGCCTCCAACTGCATCCCCAGCCTCTGCCGCAGCCCTGGTCCACCTGACCCCAGACAGTCCCCACCCAAGAGCCAGGAGATTTTCAGGCAAATTTGAATCAACAGAAAACACTTTACAGAATATTCTCAACCTTGGTGCAACTAGACGACGTTCTGAGAAAGTATGCTCCCATGCGATTGCAGATTTTTGTGTCAGAGTAGCTGGGATCAGTTTCTGTGAGTCTAATCCTTATTTCAATGAACAGCTGAAGCTCCCACTCTTAGCTGGGATGTCACTCACATGGAAGATTGCTTTTAGGCTCTGAACCTGCAGTGCTTCACTACCACAGGAGTTTATTTGCTGTTTAAATCAGCTGGTACTGTCGTTTTTTCCTTTTGTGTGCATAACAAGAGAGCCTCACCTGTCAGTCTTCAATTTAACACCAAATACCTGTTTCAGGTGGCTATTTTATTGATCAAAAATTAATTTAACATATAGATAAAAATCATTTTTTTCCTAGTGTAACAGAATGAGTAGAATAATTTTGAAATATAGAGTTATTCTAGAATCTGTGGTCTTTGTGTTACTGTGCTCACGCTTTGAAAATATACAATTTTGTTTGTGTGGTTTTAATGCACTTGTTATACAAGTGCATACTTGTTTCACCAATCAGCCTTTCCAATCTGTTATCAAAATGGCTTTGGGATTTCAGGTGCTCCTAGACTCCATGCTAAAGTTGCACAATTAAATACAAAAAACACGTCTTGCTGCAATCTTGCAGCTCATTGCCCTCTTCCACTAAATCTTAAAATGTGTTCGCAGTGACTGTCTGAGAAATGCCTTGATATCTTTTTATGCATTAAAGCATTTTATGCTTTACCATTTCAGAAAGGTCAACTAAGATAAAGGGTACAGACCTACTTTTCTTGTTTTTCTCTTCTGCTACTTCACATTATTTATTATACTGTTCCTTTGTGGTTCTATTTATTTTATTTGGTCACTTTTTTTAGTCTTTTTTATTGTCTTTTTCTAGTAAACACAATCTCACTACAGTGGAATTAGGCTGAGCTTATCCTACACTAGAAATTGTCTTCAAAATATTGTATTTTCTTTTCAAAATAAACTTTGCTTCAAAATACTTTGGTAATGTTATTGTGAATACTTGTGCAGGTCTTAGCCATAAATGTCAGAATGTTGTCACAGCACATTTACTTAGCAAGGAGATATCAGCCTTTCCATACCCTTCTCCTTTGATGATGGATAAAATGTACATTTCCCAAGAACAGCTTCCCATGGCTTCTTTTCTGTGAGTACTTCTAAGTGTGAAAGGAAAAAGTAATGACTTTCTAAAATGCCCATAATTCTTGATCCTGTATATTCCCATTATGTTTAATACACAGGTTTAATGGCAGAGAATGTGATATACAGCCTTGGGTAACAATGAATTTTAGCCTGAAATACTGCTATTCTTTCTGAACTCATAAAGTGTAACTCTTGGGTAACAGGAAAAACAGGAAAATCATACAAATTTGTAGGAAAGAATGCTATCAAGGAGGAGTCTGTTTGTTAGACTAGGATTTTAATTGCTAAGATCTCTGCATGCATGTATTATCCTATCAAACTTTACAACAAAAAAGAAGAGAATCTTGAAACCTTTTATTAACCTAGAACTTAAAGGATGAATCTTCAGATCTGGTTGCTAAATACGCTATCACAATAGATTAAAAAAAAATCTGGTTGCAAATCCTAGAGCTGGTGTTGCTTGAGACATTGATATCCCACCTGAAAAAGAATGTTCTTACAATGCAATGAACACAGAAAAGCATCCTGCTCTCTGAAATGGCCATATGGCCTTACATGGGACCTTATCTGAGGTCTCCTTTCCCCTTGAGTCCTCATCTGGGTTGAGGCTTGAACTAAGCAATGAATGAACTTTCAGGCAGTAAAACAGACAGAACTGAAGCCTTCTTCACCTAGTATGATTAAAGGACTCTTGGGAAAACATTTCTCTGAGACTGGAGTGAGTTTGAAGAAAAAAAAAGAACAGACACAAGCACTTCCTCACAAGAAAATAAATGTGGGAGTACACAAAACTGTTTCAGCAAATACTAAATATGTAAGTAACAAAACCAAAAAAACCCACAAAACACAAAGAGACAATCTGAAGGTTCAGGAACTTGGTCAAAAACTTTCAACAGAAAAATGGAACAAGCACTGGAAAGAACTGAAACATTTTAAAACATTGTGAAGATTAAGTACATTAAAATAAAACATTATGTTGTTTATATACATATATGTATTTGTGTGTATACGTATAAACTGAATATTATAAGGTGACTCATTAGAAAGGTGGAGAAAGACTTTTTACCAATGTCTCGCCCCACTTTGTGGGTGATGAGGGAGGTGAATCTTTTGTGATCCCCTGAAAAAGAGCACCAACTGAATTTGTCAATCCCAACTCGGCAGGGCTGCAGAGTTGGTGAAGTTAGACAATGACTCAGAGGAAGAATACCACACAGTTTTATTACATTTCCTCAAAAACTGTAAAAATGTTACAGAACAACTGTTCAGGATCAACTACCAGGTAACACCTACCAGTTATCAACTTTTCATGGTTAAACCCGAGATAATACTTATCAACTAAAAATCAGATAAAAAACAGTGTAGGAAAAAGTTGAGAGAGAAGAAAGAGGGGGCAGAAGGAGAGAGAGGGAGAGACTGTGACGGAGAGATATCAATACCCCTTGGTTCTAGCATTGTCCCAGGCATAATCTTGATCCAGGAGTGTCAACAAAGGGCAGGTGGTCATGCTTACCTTTTATATGGTTTGGTCTGTCCAGGACCACCTCTCAGGGCTGGGCGAGGGGGGAGGGGAGGGAGAGGGGATAGGTTAGGGTTAGGGGGCAGGTGGCTGGTTCCCTGACAGAAAGCAGGTTCCCACCGGTCCCCAGCCACCAGCAACCATGTACCACTTCAGCAGGTGGAGCTGTCACTCAAAATGATGTTAACAACTTGCTAATGTCTGATCACAAAAGAGTCTTTTCTACAGATATATTCTTCCTAGACATGTTAGAACCTTTTCTTCAGGCACGGTCTGCCTACATTGTTTGAGACAAAGAATAGATACTTAAGAGTTGCAGAAAACCAAGGCCTGTAGGGGCAAGGTAAGGTACAACTGCTTTAAACTGAATTATGATTGATTTAGTTTGGAGATAAGGAAGAAATTTTTTATTGTGAGTGTGCTGAGAGACTGGAACAGGTTGCCCAGAGTTGTAGATGCTCCATCATTGGAAATGTTCAAGATCACATTGGATGGGGCTTTGATCAACCTGGAAGCACCTAACCTTTTATTCTGACAGTTTCTAAAACAAAGAATTCTTTCTCTGTTTCAAAATGGTGTGTTTGGTTTTCTTTTTTATTTAAACACTGTTCAAAATACTGTTTAAAAAATGAAGTAATTTGGAAACTTACTAATTGAGCTAAATTCTTCAGGTGAACAGCATTTAAAGCAGAGCTGTAGTAAGGGAAATTATGAAAGAGAAAGAAATAAAATCTTATTTCAGTTCAACCTAACACAGGTTTAAGTACTGAAGCAGAATTCTGTTAGTCACTTACTTTTATATTAAAGGGAAATTTCTGGCAATACCATCAGTATGTTGCAGAAACTATTGCTTACGCCCCAAAGCAGGGCTAATGGACCTGGAGACAGTGCCATGCTGACAAGTCTGGAGTGAGAGCCTGTTTCTTTAGCATGAATTCAGGAATCTCTGTAAAACACTGAAGGTCACAAACTGCTGATGTCACAGTGACTTCCTGATATTATAGTTACTGAGTATAGTTGTAAGATCCTAAATGACGTTTCACTACTTTAGGTTTTATTTCATTGTATCTTGCATTAGCTGACACTCATTTCAAATTTTTAAGGAATACTGAAACAATATTGTTCTTCTACTAGAAAAACAAAAAAAAAATGTCTCTTCTTAAATCCAAGTATTATTTTGTCTAGCTTGCTCACAGATTTTTTCTTACACATTGTTTCACAGAGATTAGAATGAAGGATACTGTAAAGAGACAGCTGGGCTATTTTAACATTGTATTCATTGCACAATGTGATTAATAACTAGAGTAATTCAGGCCAGTTTTATCTGAAAAGGAATCAAACCAAGATTATCAGGGAATATGTTTGGGCACACTCTTGTTTTTCCAAATTATTTTTTCTAATATTCTCCCATGTGTGTATTTCACAATAAAGAGGATTTTTGGTTTTTAACTACTCTTCACATTTGAGAGCTTTTGCTGTATTCCAAAAGAACGTTAACTTTTGGTGGGTTTTTTTTTTGGTTTGTTTTTTTTTTTAATATCTTCTTTTGATAACATTGTACAGTGTGGAGAACCTACATATAAAAATCCTGTTATCACTGCACATGTACATTTGCCATGTGTCAGCAGGCAGATTCTTACATGTCAACTTCTACAGACCTTTGGTTTTGCCTGTTTTTATCATAGATTTTATATTATCCTCAACTATCTGATTACAATATTTTCATAGAATCATAGAATGGCCTGGGTTGAAAAGGACCATAGTGATCATCTAGTTTCAACCCCCCTGCCATTTGTAGGGCCGACAACCACTAGACCAGGCTGCTCAGAGCCACATCCAGCCTGGCTTTGAATGCCTCCAAGGATGGGGCATCCACGACCTCCCTGGGCAACCTTTTCCAGTGTGCCACCACCCTTTGGGTGAAAAACTTTCTCCTAATCTCTAACCTAAACCTCCCCTGTCTTAGTTTAAAACCATTCCCCCTTGTCCTATCACTATCCACCCTCGTAAACAGTCGCTCCCCCTCCTGTTTATAGGCTCCCTTCAAGTACTGGAAGGCCGCAATGAGGTCTCCCCGGAGCCTTCTCTTCTCCAAGCTAAACAAGCCCAGTTCCCTCAACCTTTCCTCATAGGAGAGGTGCTCCAGCCCTCTGATCATCTTAGTGGCCCTCCTCTGCACCCGCTCCAAGAGCTCCACGTCCTTCCTGTGCTGGGGGCCCCAGGCCTGGACACAGTACTCCAGATGGGGCCTCACAAGAGCCGAGTAGAGGGGCACAATCACCTCCCTCTCCCTGCTGGCCACCCCTTTTTTAATGCAGCCCAAAACACAGTTGGCTTTGCGGGCAGCAAGCGCACACTGCCGGCTCATGTCCAGCTTCTCGTCCACCAGGACCCCCAAGTCCTCCTCCGCAGGGCTGCTCTCAAGGAGATCTTCCCTCCGTTTGTACAAATACCTGGGGTTGCCCCGACCCAAGTGCAGCACCCTGCACTTGGCCTTATTAAACCTCATTAGGTTTACACAGGCCCACTTCTCCAGCCTGTCCAGGTCCCTCTGGATGGCTTTGCTTCCTTCCAGTGTGTCAATGGCACCACTCAGCTTAGTATCATCCGCAAACTTGCTGAGGGTGCACTTGATGCCATCGTCTATGTCATTGATGAAGATGTTAAAGAGCACCGGTCCCAAGATGGATTGTCAGTGTGTATTGCACTATAAAGCCGCTGGTCTCAAAATCAACCATTTAACCAAATTAAGTTTTTAGTTTTGAAATGCAACTGCATTTTAAAATTAAAATTCTTCTTTCAAGCACTTATTAAAATGAGTTCGAATAAACATCTGAAAAAAATACTTTTAAGAGTTGAATATTCCTCCCTGGCTGTTTTTATTTGGACTAATTTGCTGTCAATTCAAGCAAGAAAAGGACAACATTCCATTCATGAACTGATTTCCAGAGGGATAAGATGTTGTCCCTGCTGAAGTCCATCATGCCTGATGCTTCTCTGACCTGAGGCCACACTGAAACTGGCCTTTGTCCAGACATGTGTAAAATCTTCTCATAAAAATTGATGTCATATAGGCAGGGTGTCAACATCTGATTGTCTAATAGGGTTTTGGCTCAGCAATATGTTTTTCTTCTTCCCTTCCTGCCTTTCTTTCACATGTAACTTAATTTTTTACCATCTCATATAGCCTGTATCAGAAAACCTTGATCACAAATTCAGCTTTTTAAAAGTAGTATCCTTTTCTGTGACCTAAGGGACACAACAGTCTAAAAATGTACACTGCTTATTCTCTGCTGTAATCATAATTTATGTCCCACCTAAATTATTGATGGTTTTATCACATTGTCAGATGCTTTGATACAACAGCATGACCTGATCTCATTCCCTTCCTTGTCTTTTTGTAGTGCAGTCTCCGGTAATCAACATCCTCCATTGACATCAGAATTGAGAGTATTTAAGTTTCTTTCTCTCACAAGTGACAGCTGAATTGATAGAAATAGGGAAAGATATAAGTAGTGGTAGTATGTTCTCTTGGTAACAGCTAGGAATGTAATCTGACTTTGCATTTGATGGATGGTTATTTGTTTCCGGTGTGGACTAGAGACTGCCACCCTTTTAAAGTATCTCTAACTAGATAGAACACATTAAGGACAGTGTAGAGAAACTATTTCTTTTTCCCCTGCCTTCCCCCAGACTTAATAAATGACTGCAGGTCTTCAGCTTATTATGACTAAGAAAGAAAAAAAAAAAGTGGCAGATTCTCTGAGGTAAGCCCTCTGTCTTTGAAGTTGCCCGCAGAATCTGAGTACCAGGTCTTGTCAACTTTATCCACAGGGTCACTCCAAGTCCAGCTTAGTTATGGAAACCAGTCTTCTCATTAAAAAATAACAAGGAAATGTAAGGGTAAAGGAATGGGGTGGGGTGTGAGAGCAAGGTGTAAGTTGTCAAGTTGTCCATGTTTCAAAAGGACACACTGAAGTTGATAATTCAGAAAGGAAAGATTCTCATTTCCCTCCAACGGACCCTATATTGTTTAATGTTGTTAAGAGTATTAAAAGGCCTTATTCTAGATTATATCATAACTGAAGTCCCAGCTAATACACTTTTTTATTATGTGGATTAGTCATAAAAGTTTGATGACACAATATAGATAATGGTACCTGACTCCTTTGTGTTTCCCTTAATATCTTGTGCCAGGTATTGCATAAATGCATCCCCACTTGAAATGTGATATAATAAAAGACATCACTAAGTCCTGTGCCCCTGTAGCCCCAGAGAAAGTCAGGACAAAGGAGGAGTTTGCTCTGGTAGATGAAGACTGGTTTAAGGAGAGGTTAAGTAATAGGGACACCCATAAATCCATGGGTCCTGATGGGATGCACCCGCAGGTGCTGAGGGAGATGGCGGAAGTCATTGCTAGACCACTCTGCATCATCTTTGGTAAGTCGTGGGAAACAGGGGAGGTGCCTGAGG
>VZTO01004791.1:13412-26827 GCA_013400615.1 Syrrhaptes paradoxus | reverse complement strand
AAGCTGGAACATAGGAGGTTCCACTTGAATATGAGAAAAAACTTCTTTACAGTGAGGGTGACAGAGCACTGGAACAGGCTGCCCAGAGAGGTTGTGGAGTCTCCTTCTCTGGAGACATTCAAAGCCCACCTGGATGCGTTCCTGTGCGATCTGATCTAGGTGTTCCTGCCCTGGCAGAGGAATTGGACTAGATGATCTTTCCAGGTCCCTTCCAATCCCTAACATTCTGTGATTCTGTGATTCTGTGAACATAAAGACATATAATCATTATAATAACTTTATATGTTAATAAGCCATATAATGACTGTTTCTATTCTATTCTATTCAGGATCCCATATTTATGTAATTTAGCTGCTGTCTTTTAATAGGTAGTGGTAATATCAACAGGTAAGCCTTGCACATAGACTATACTTGCTTTTAATTGTTTTTTTATTCTTTTCCTTGTTTTCACCCACCAGAAAGAGAACTCTTTGAGCTTTTTAATCTATTATTCATAATTTTAAGTAAAGTCATATTATCTTAACAGTGGAGTATAAGTATAGACTGTACAGCATTGGACAGGATCACACTTTCTATCTAAAAAAGTTTTAGGTTTGTTGCATTAAAAATTGGAGGTTTTCTGCTCATTGTTCCATCTTGAAAATGGAGGAAATAAAGAAACAGAGAAGTAGGAGGCTATGTGGAGTTTTTTTTGTTTTTTAAATAAAACCTGTTTATAGTTACACATCTAATGGGGGCGATGTTGGGGGTTTTGGTTGGTTTTTTTGTTGGTTTTTACTGGGGTTTTGATAGGTTTTTTTCCCTCTTTAAAAAGCTTTTGCACTTCTAAATCAAGGAAAAATATGTTATTCTTTGGTGACTAGAAGAGCGAAGGGACTTATAAAGGCCCTTATACTTCTAAAATGAAAAAGCATATAAATGCAGAAGACTCCTTTGTAGATGTCTCTAGTTAGATATAAAATCTAATCTTAAAAAGGATAATTGCTCTTCATAGGCTTTTCTATTAATCCTTGCCAATCCACTTAAACCATTTACTGTACACTGCACACTGTCTTCATGTGAATTATAAAGTTTGTGTCCATTTTTGTTTGTGTGTGAACATCCTGTGTAACAAAAAGAAACACAAGGTTGCATGAATTTGGTTTAATTAGGCCAAAACTATTACTACAGGTTATCTGGTAAGTATTTCCAACAGCTCTGGTGGTGCAGGTCATCCTTGTACTCACACTGCTTCCTTTAACTGTCATCTACCTCAGTTACCTGCACAGCTATAAATAAAATCATGGTTACTGCCCACACGTTTATGAAAAATGGAGGAAGTGGTAAGAGTTTTTGCACATGAATGACAGAGGGCTCATTGCTTTTGACTGTTCTCAGCATACCATTGCCAATTACCACAACCTGCAGGGTACGTAGTCCAAGCTGTGCTACAGATCTACCACTTCCTTGTATTAGTTCAGACAAGTGCAATCCTTCTTTACCAAGGCCACCTAAAAATTGCCATGACATTAATTTTTCTCTCTCAGGTGGCACACTTTTCATAAAGAAAGAACATATGATGACAGCTGCATTGATACAGAACTGTGTAGGACCATCTGCCTGGACTACAATTCACAGCAATCATTCCTGAATTATTTTTCTGTTTGTTTGGACATTCTAAGAGTCAGGTTATCATTCATTTTGTCTCTTCCCTCTCTCTCTGACTAGTGCTAAATCTTAAGTAATCGATATCATTCTTCCTTATATCTCTTATATCAGCTGCCCCCCTCAAAGCCAAAACATGACATTTGGTGGCATCAAATCCCTCCACAGCTCTGCTATCAAGTAAGCATACAAAGTACTCCATGAGCAAAAGCAGGAAAGAATCAGGGTGCCACAGACATAGCTAAATCTTGAGTAGGAGCATCAATGGCTTCTCTATTTCCCATATTCTTCAGTGATTTTAACAACTAATAACTACTCGAATAAGAAAGTTTTTAATCAAGATTTGATTTAATCCTTAGCATATTTTTTTTTGCTACTTGACTACATGTAGAATGAATGTTATGTTTGTTTTCATTATTCAATCCCAGCCTTCAGACCTTTGGTCAAAGTTGATGTCCAGTCCAACGGACGCATCTATATTTATTTTCAGAAAAAATCCTCATGTACTGAAGAAATTTAAATTTTATTAAATCTCTTGTCTCTTAATTTGCTCTTAATAATGGGTCTTACGTATGACTAAGGCACAAATTGACTGCAAGTACCTCTCTCAAAATTCTCTCCAGGATTATGGAGCTGCATTTTTTTTTTAAGGTTGGCTTGGTATCACATGAGGGTATATATATGCTCATATGGGACGCAGGAATGAATAGGTGGTCAGTCATCTTGAAGTTTCCTGCCCATCAGCTAGCACCCTCTGTTAGGAAGGGAAATGGTTAATGGACTGATTTGCCTCCCAGGAGATCACGTGAGCAAACAGAATTTAAACTGACTAGGGTGCTCACTTCCTCTCTTAAAAGACTCCGAAAAGAAAAAAACATTCCACCCATCCACAGCATTCACCAGAAGTGTTCCACACACAGCACACTGTAAAAACTGGACACATATTCTACCTATTCTAGAAACTGGCTTCATTTCTAGAAATGAGACAAATAGACTGAAGCTGGTTGTAAGATCATAAAAAAGTTTAACTTAATCCTTCAGTAAAACTACACTCTTTCATCCCAGGCCTTCCTTTGCAGGAAAGAGTTGAAAGACACTGATATTCAGGTCCAGAGGTAAACCTGACAAAACTGTTACACTCCAAGTCATGCCACCTTGGGCAGAACTGAAAGTTGGGCCTCTGTCCCACCTCATGCTGGTTGGTGAAAACAGTGGAGAGGGCAACACTGATACAGAGAGACCAGCTGAACTTTCATTTACGACAAGGAATTTCTGAAAGCACTTTTCAGCTTAATTTTAATGTTTATTAAATCAGTGTTTCATTTTTACCTCTTCCTACTCTGGTGAGAAGCACTAAGAGAGATAAAGAGAGTGAAGGTGTTAAGTAACTTAATCAACTTATAAATAAGAGGAACATGACGTAGTTCCTCAAATTCCTTTCATAGTTGAATCATTTGGATTTAAATTTTGAGAAATATACCATTAAGTTTTTCAACAGTATGTACCATAAAGATTGTCTATGAACTATGAGACTATTTCTCAGTAACACAACCCAAAATTTAGGCTTCATAAACAAAATCATCACCATTTGTCATGGGTTAAGTAGAAGAAAGTTAATTTTTTTTTTCCCTTCTCTTCATAAATAGCTAGCAAGAAGCTATGTTTTGGATTCCTGCTCAGGAGAAGCTGATAAAAGCCTGATGTTTTGTACTGCTGCCAAGGTCAGCAGACAAGGAAAGAGACACAGTTCAGCTGCTAGCCTGGGATTTGCTACTAGGTTCAGATTGAAACCAGACTGACCAATTAGTATTCCATCCCATACATGTCATAACCAGTATATACGTGAGGACCCTTCTGGGAGATCGCTCTCTTTTTCCTTCCCTTGGGCTCCAGATCATCTCGCTTTGGTACCTGCATTGGCTCTCCCAAGGCCTTCCCCCCCCCCCCCACAGGCGCCGTTAGCTCTTGGCCTGGGACGCTCGTTATCTCCGTTCCATGAGTTTCAGGATCCTCTCTCTCCAGGGGGATCATTAGCTGTTTTTCCCCTGCTCCGGTCAGCTCTCGGCCTGGGACATTTGGGCTGTTACCTCCATTCCGTGGGTGCCTCCAGGAGCGGTGCACAGACCCCGCCCTGGTTTGGGGGAATCATGAGTGCGATGTCTGGGGATCTTTACCTGGCAACAGGCTGAGGCTTTGGGGGGCAGGGGGTAGTATCATTGTGTATCACCCATTCCCTCCCTCTTCCGGGGTCATTGGCCAGGAGTGGGCTGGGCCTTTGGTCATCAGGTGGGGAGGGGCAGTATCACTGTGTATCACATTGCATATTTGTATATAGTATTATTTCCAATATTATTGTAGTTTAGTTATTAAATTGTCCTTATCTCAACCCACGAGTCCTCTTTGCCATTTACCTCTTTATTTCTCTCTCCTACGACTGGTTGGGGGCAGGGACTGTGTGAGTGGGTGTGTGTGGTTTGGCCCCCAGCCATGGGCCAACCTGCCACACCATTGTAATGTTATATCACCAAATGCAAGCTGCAGCAAAAAGACATACTTTAGAACTGAAACTGTTACCCAAAACTATAATAAAGAAGATAGTGCTATTAACATTTTATAATTACTTTACCTGTTGTGAAACATCTCACTGATTTTACAAAACAACTCTAATCTCTAAAGATGGATCTACACCACAGAAATTCAAACCTAACATAATACTGCTTGAAAAACAAGGATTTCTCTGCATTGCCAAAATAAATTATTTTGACTTGTTTTAAAAACACATGGAGGCTCCTTCAAATATTATCATGGGTAAGTCCTTATATGACTTGCAGGTTCATACATTACTGCTCTTTGCTGTCAGTATGAAAAATAGGACTTTTTGTTTACTTAAAAAATTGAAATGCCATAATTCTGATGTTGAAAAATGAGGCAGGAAAAAAAATGTCCACTCATTTTTTAAAAAATGTATTTTTTCATTGAACCAAAATATATAGGAGGAGAAAGAGATCAAGTACATTCAGGGAATCAGACTACTCTCTATTTGCACAGGAAAAAGGTTAAAAATAATAGGCGGGTCACTGAAGACATAGTGACCAGAACAAAGTATGGATCTGATGATGAGTCAAAAATCAAGGTCTCAGCCTACAGCAGGGCCACTTTTGAATCCCAATAGATATATAATTAATAAAGGCATGATGAAATAAGATTCATGTTTCATGATAGACTGAGACTCCCCAGTCAAAATGCATCTGTTAATAATAAAAAATCTCTTTCTGAATGAGAGTTTAATAGCTCTCATTCAAACTTTAAATAGTTGATCACAGCAATAAATCAGCATTATAATTTTAGGGGGTGCAACTTATGAAACATAAAATATTGTTTCTGGCATTTCATTTACTGTAAAATCGTGTTTTAAATATTCTGTAATATTCATTCTTCGAGGGAGATTGATCAAATAATCATGCAAATACTAAAGTACAGCCTGCATTAATCTTAATTTTTTTGAATTTTTAAATGCTTATGAAAAGTAATTTAGCTGTTGTGATGGGAGGAAAGATTATTTTGACAGATTCTTAAAGTCTGCTGAATAATAATGGATGAGCGTGTCTGTGCATGCATTACAAATACTTTGAGGCTCCATCCTGCAGCTGTGAAATATTTCCAGTTTCTATTTCTAGACTTATATGACTAGGTCTACTTTGATGGTACTTATAAATGATTTATTACGGGGGTAAGTTTACTGCTTTGTATAGTAGTAACTTTTAATTGCGATAATTCTCCTTCTTTAAATAACTAACTAACCTTCCTTCGTTTGTTATCAATGTCCTATAGAAAATGTAAGAAAATACTGGCTGTATTACAAAACGTGACACAACATCAATTGTTTTGCTGAGGTAAACTGTCACTAATATTAAAAAAAAAAAAAAAGCCAAACCTAAAAACAAAACTACACATAGTAAAGCAAGGAGTCTTTCCTAGGCAGCCTCAAAGGCAGACAGAAATTAGCAATGCCTCTACCAGATGACAGAGTCCTACTAAAAGAAGTCCATAATGAATCTGTATTTCCCACCTCATGAAAAAAGATAAATTCTCTACATGAATCTCCTCCAATAATGAACAGCTAAGGTCATGCCCTTATCATTAATCATGTTTCTAAAGCTGAGCAATTAATGGTTCCTGAAATCGAGTGATGGAAACCAAACAAACCAAAATGAGAATTCAGTTCTGAAACAGCATGAAGGAGAAGGAAAATTCCAGAAGAACGAAATGCCTGTTTCTATTACGGGTCAAGAGAAAATTGTCTCTTCCACCCACCTTCTTCTATGGAGTTATTTAAAAGTAGAAATTGACATTTCTAGAGAAAATTTTTCAACCTAAACATTTAAAGGAAAAAATGTGACATTTCCAGAATCCTGATTATCTTTGTAATTAGTCAGGAATATTGTCCAAATCTGCCACAAATTGTTCATATTTGCAGATATACTGGAATTTATTTTTTTCCCCTGAAATTAATTTTTGATCTCCACTGTTGGCTTTGTTTATAGTAATTAAGTAGATTGTGAGGTTAAAGAAACATATTTTTACTGTTATTCATCTGTTACACAATACACATGAAGATCAAAGAGATGCATTAATAAATACTTAAAAAGAAATGCAAGGCACCTGAAAACAATTTCTCATGGCTTTTTCCTGGCACACCACCACCATTAGTAAGATGAGAACGTTTGTTCAAAGCCATTACAAGAAAATATGCTTTTGATAAGCTGACTCAGAGTTAAACACACAGGGGAATCTCAGTTTTAGCTATGAATAAATATCTAACCACTCTTAGGAGATTAGGTCATCACTAAGGGCATTACATCAGAAATTTTCTTAGCAGAATGTAATACAAATGAGATGAGAAGAAAAGTATTTTTATTCACATACATGCTTTTCCTGGTTTTGAGATGTGTTCTTAAGGAAATCCTCCCTGCAATTCTGAAGACACATCCCAATCATATTTTGTGATAAGAAAGAATGTGATCAATTGATTAAACCTGGAAAGGTGATGAAAAGTGAAATGAAGGATAACAGAACAGCTGCCTGGCAAGTACTCCACAACACTGAGACCAGTTTTTTTTTGCAGTAATGTAAGAGTTCAGACAGACAATCCATATTACATACTCTAGCAGTCATGGTGAGTTCATAGAAATATACGCCATATTGCTTAGATGTTAATGTCTAGGAAAAAAAAAAACAAACCCTCNACAAAAACCTTTGAGAAACTTACACTACATACTACTATATGGATTAGTATCATTCAACAGCATGCCATAGACATTTTACTGCTCAGAAGGAGTGGACACAAACTGAGGAGGAACTGCTCATCAATAATGTTTCTGTCAGGTCTCTTGAGGCCCAGGAAAATGGCGGGTCTTTGCTATGCAACATAATCAGGCACAGGGCTTGGGAATCAAGCCAGAGGCCCGACTTCTACTTGGCAGATTCAAAAAGTTTCCTAGGCCTGAAGAAAGTGAGGGATGGGTTTAAATTGTTTTATTTTAGATGGAAAGTCTTTAAGAGAGAGGGGTGCAGAAAATATCTAACAATGTAAAAAGTTGCTGTCTCGAGAAAGCAGGAGAAGAATGATGTCTCCTTTGAAGTGGATCAGAAAAGTTTATTGCTGAGTCAGGTGAAGCTGTCCTCCTTTTCCAGAGAACTGATAACAAAATCTTAAGAAATGCTATATGGGGTAGGCCCTGAATGCCCTAGCTCACATGAACATAACCAAACACCACCATCCCTAATTTACATACAGTATTTAACAGAAAACTATGGCTTAAGTAAATTCCTCTCAGGCTTTCCTTGAAGTTCTTAAGGATCTGCAGAGATCCGGAAAGCCTCTAATATATTTTTTAATTAACAGTAATACAAAATATTAGTGTTGGTTAAACCAATTAATATTTGGCATGTATGTACATATTCCCCAAAAGCTGTTTCTATTTCTTTCAGGTCATTTAATTAAGTTTAGTTGATTAACATCATCCTGGCTCAGCTAGAAAGAGGAAAAAAAATTGAAATTCGGACAGCAACAAAACTTAAAAACCAGCCATCTTCTATTACCAAGTTTCATTTGTCAGCACACTGAGGACTGCATAGTCATTCAAGGAACTGTTTTACTTGAATGTTCTTGCCTAATCATTAAACAATCGTATGGTAATTGTGATGGAAAGACCTTCACAAAAGCTCGTATTTACCAAAATACTAGATTAGAGCTATGCTACTGGAAATCAGAACAACAATGGTGATCTCAAAAAAAAAAAAAAAAAGATTACACTCAATAAAACTACATTATTTACCTACCAGGAACAGCATCAAGTTTTCAGTTTATCTGGATCTTCTTTAACAAACTTGTAATTAAAAAAAATGTAGAAAATAAACTCAGTTTGCACAGTTCTCTCAACTAGTTAAAGTAAGAGACACAGAATGAACTTCAAAAGTAAGAACACTTTCAAGGTATCATTCTTAGTTTTTTATTATGAAACTGCTTTTTTTAACGTGTAGAAACAAACTCCAGATATCAGATATTGTCTGGTAATAATTTATAAGCTGTTCCATTTAATATGCTTCTATCATTCACAGTTCATATTCTTTTTAATATAGACAGATGTCAAGTGAAATTACTTGAGATTGGCAAAGGCACATGTACATCACAAACATGCATATTGTATATGTTTCATTGCCGACTCTTTTATTTAAAAAAAAAAAAAAACAACTGGAAATCACTTCAACAGACACCCATAAGAAAGGTATGCTCAAGAGCATGAGTGTATTTTTAACTCTTTTATCAGGCAGTCCAACTCCAAATAATTTCATTCTAAAAAAAAACCCAAGCCAAAACAAAACCAAAAACAACTGCTAAAGAGAAAATCAATGTACATCTGCCTTTTTCCACCTTTTTCTTCCACTCACCTTAACACTTTCTGTCCCTCCACGTTCTTTGGAGAAACACAACATTTCTGCCTTTTGTCTCTGTCATTTTCCCTTTTAGATGGCAAAAATACTGGGGTAACCTTATTCCATCTGAGAGCAGTCCCATGCATTACCTTCTTTGGCAAATGTTCATAGCTTCTGCCTCTGAAAGTCAGCATACGTTCATTGGCTTCCACCAACGTGAACCAAAATGTTTCTGCGTATGATACACGTGAAGTTAATTAGCCATCACTGATAGCTTTGGGAAAACACTACAGAAACACTTGATTTGACTTTTAATGTATTTCTGTTCTTTCCCCATCACTTTCAGTTGCTTTTAGGCATATGCTATATTACATATACTAGCAGAAAATTTGTGTTATAGCTTTCATATCTTAAATCATTAAATGCCTTTCATGTCTTAAATGATTAAAATATTAACCATTCTTGGCATTTTGCATCAAATAATGAATCTGAAGGTAGTCATAGTCATCCTGGGACACGGTAGACCATCGACCATCAAGGATGCCGTGATCCACCTAGCAGCCAATCCAGCTAACCCCATGCCAGCGCTGCACCAAGCTCTGTGTAGCCGGCGGCCTAAAGGCCTGTGTAGAGGTGAACAAATCCCTTGGCAGGAGGATAAACTCAGCCAGCACATTGCAACAGAGGAGGCTGCACGCAGGTCCCACTGGGTGCCAGGGATGGCCTTACCCTCGTCTACAAGTGCACCAAGAGATTCCTATGTGAACAGACTTTTTGTTTTGACTGTAGAAATGATAGAGTTGTTTCATCATGAAAAAAATCCTGTAGCAGCTCAACCAACTGAAAGGGGAGAAAACCCTGCTATAGATGGGGACTGCAGCGTATGTTGGTGCGAGTCAGAGTCCTGTTCGTTGATACACTACTTAGGGCTCCCAGCATGATACCGGGTCAAACTCCCAGGTCGAAGACAGCAGCTTCATTCTACTGATACAACTGACAGATCTTAAAGCATCTGGCCACTTGAGCCCTAACCATCCGCAGAAAAAAAAAATAAAAAATTGTACAACGACCTATAGTAAATGAAATTATGGCTGTAGAAAGGGATTTTTTCATTCCACTGAAAAAGGACCTTGGGCTAATGTGGTGGAGAAACCTCTAAAAGTAAATACAGTTTGCAGTAAAAAGACACTTCAGGAGAAGCAACATTTATTTTAATGTCTGTGCTTTGTCTCTTGCATCCTTCTCTTCAAAAATGGTTTTAATTTGCAGCTCCAGGAGAAGTCTAAGGGAAATACAGTTATTCAATACCTTTGAATTGAAGTCTTTTTTGTCAACTCTGTTAATTGCACTGTGAAAATATATATTCATTGACAGACTCTTTCAATTTTGCTTTATCAGAAAATATTTTGTAAGCAATAAATCTGTTGTATCCAAATCTTCTGCAGTGAAAATGATAAAGATTATTGAGATACATTACTAGAAAAAGCTAATAAAAATTATAAATTTAATATAATTGTTTTAGCCCTCGAGACTGTGCATAATGCTTTTTAAAGATCAGACATTGTAACAGAGATGAACAAAAAGTTGTTTATATAGATGTTCTAAGCAACAAATGTAATTCATAAAATTCATCCCATATTCACATATTACTGCTGACTAAGGTCATCCTGCTGTCACTGTTAGAGCAGAATAGAATAACTGTTAAGTACCTTTTTCAGTGGTTATGAACAAGTGACAGTAGAAAAGCTGTATGTGTTTATTCTCTGTGTGCTATTGTTTACTCTTCATGGAGTCTTCTCCTGTCCAATAAAACCTTTAATTAGCCAGACCTAGTCCTCGGCTGTGTGTATGGAGCAACACTGTATTGTCACAGTACACCATAAAACAGAGCAAATACAGATAACCAGTGGATTCTTCAGTAAAGGCTGAAGAAGCACATCAGGTTTAGGAAATAATCATCACAGATCCACCTTCAGAGCCAAGGCCTGACTGTCACTGAATGTATTAAGTTGATGGGATTCAAAGTAATGGAAAATACAATACTATAAGAGAAAGTCATTAAGAACCAATGCCCTGTGGTTGTATTGCTCATGTGAGAAATCTCACAGGTAGTATGGAGATACCTACCTTATCTTTTACTAATACTTTTGTTTTGTTGTATACATGAAAGACATAAGTGCTGAGCTAGTCCACGGTACAGCATGGACATACTCATGTGTATGAGGTACCTTGCCCTTCAGTCAGACTAATGTAAACTGAACAAAATATGCAAGTTACCATTGTTTCTGAGAGATTTAAGACATGATTTGCAGCACAGTATTCCTGTACTATTTTCCTGTGGTTTCCTAGTTATTAAAATAGTGTAAGTCCGTAACATGTCTTTCTTAACCTGCTACAAGAACATATTATTCTGTCAGGGTCTAGAAAGATGATTTCTTACAATTCAGTCCATTTCATATATTTGGATACCCTGCAATTTAAATACTCACACAGAAAAGCAAGAGGCATTTCCGTACTTGCTATGCCCTTTTGATTCCTGTGGGATTTAAAGAGTATTATCAAAAATATTCAATTTATCATCAAACAAAAGACTATTTTCATAAGCTGACGGGGCTGTATTTGAGGAAAACTGTTGCTTCATTTAGTAGATGTTGTTTCATCTGCAGTGTTGATCTTTTTCAAATTCTGAGCAACAGCAATGCTTAATGGGACAGATCAGCTTGTCTCTTCTCAGTAATGTCAACAGGTGTTGTCCTTACCTCTAACCAAAAGAGAAATAAGGATTTGGGGGCTTATTTACTCAGAAAGCATTTGCTTTTTATAGGTGTCATGATCTTTTCTGTTCAAAATATTAAATTAATTGAGGAAATGAGAGAAATAACCGGATAAATTACCTTTAAATAGTCATTGGCATCTTTTGGAGCTTAATTTGTGGTCTTTGAGTCTATTTAAAAAAGTCAAAATTATAATTTCATTGGCAATAATCTCCACACTACTTTCTTGCAATATTTAAAGAATGAGACACTCAAAGGTGACTTGTGTGCTTGCACTACTGCTTGCATCTCCTGTGTTATACAACGTGGCACCAAAGAGCGCTAAAACCTACCATCTTCTCTTGAGTGATATTCTACCATATTGAAATTTAACACACATTTTCAAAAGGTAGGATCCTGCTGTGCATGTAAATCAGTTTCTTGTACACGCACTAGACTATATATATAGTCACGTAGCGATTGCATACTTGTGTACCTGAACTGCATACACAGTCATGGTAGTGTTGTCACTGAGGTTTGCTTTTTTTTTACTAAACACTGTCACACACTGATTTTGAAATACCAAATTAAATATAAAGGAAACTCAGTTCTTGGGCTTTATGGTAATTCTTCGAAAATGACTGAAGGTTTTTTCATGGTAGTGACTATGCTGTGAAATTACCTTGGAATTTACTTACCTTCAGTCAAATGTATCTAAATCTGCTTAACAATGTTATACTCCTTTGTTTGTCTACCCAGAGAGCACAGGCAGTAATAACACAGAATTGTAGCACCTGCTCTACCGATAGCCTGATTTTTGACACAGAAGGACTTTTCCAGATTATAAACCATTTCTGCATTTTCCCCTAACAAATTCTTGGCCATTTGTTTTATAGCATTTTGACGTGAAATCTGTGAATATTTGGCAAGTACGGGTCAAAGATGATGAGATGTTTTATTTTAGACTCAGTGTATCCAAGCAAGATTCACTTAGTAGTATCTACCGTTCCTTTCCGACTCTGAAATACCCAATTCTTTTAATGAAAAACATATCCATGGAACTTTTAGGCTTGAGAAGATGTTAAATTAGTGGGGTTTTGACTTTACCATGGAAGCTTTTCTTTTTTAAAATTTGCTACATCTCCATCTAACCTTAGAAATCTCATAAATTTTCTAAATGCATTATTATTGACTTCCAAACATTATATTGAATTTCAATTTCATTAATTTATACCTAAATTAAAAAGTCAAATTAGAAAAATGCTTGCAACAATAGCTCCTGATTTTAATTTTAAATTAATGCTTAATCTTAGAATCTTTCAGAAGTCTGACAATAGTCTGATAAAAGTAGAAACCAGGACAAGATTTTGAAAATTTCAGGTCTTTGAAATGTATGCATTCCTTAGCCATGTGCAACATTCCTTAGCCATTCTGTTATTCTTCACCTACTCTCTACCCCCTTTGATGCTTTCTGGTAGTTTTGGTGGGGGGAGGGTGTTTGGGCTTTTTTTTGGTTGTTTGTTTCTTCCTGGTGAGGCTTGGTGTCAAGTATTAACAGGCTCAAACTGAATGTTTTAAAAATGACAAAAGATGGAGAAACCAGAGAATGGTGGTTGAAATGGTTGACAAGACAAAGGGCAGTCTGGAGTATCCATACCTGCAGCTGAATGTCGAATGTAAGTTGGAGTTTCATATTTCATATGTCACTGTGAAGTTTCATGTCACTTGCCAATGTGACACCCATCTACAAGAAGAGCTGTAAGGAGGACACAGGGAACTACAGGCCTGTCAGCCTGACCTCGGTACTGGGCAAGATTATGGAACGGCTCATCTTAAGTGTGCTCACACGGCATGTACAGGACAACCAGGGGATCAATCCCAGTCAGCATGGGATCATGAAAGGAAGGTCATGCTTAACCAACTTGATCTCCTTCTATGACCAGGTGACCCACCTAGTGGATGAGGGAAAGGCTGTGGATGCCATCTACTTGGACTTGGACTTTCGCAAGGCGTTCGACACCATGTCCCACAGCATTCTCCTAGAAAAGCTAGTGGCTCATGGCTTAGAGAGGAACCCTTGCT
>VZTO01004791.1:0-13393 GCA_013400615.1 Syrrhaptes paradoxus | reverse complement strand
ATGAGGTTCAATAAAGCCAAGTGACGGGTCCTACACTTTGGTCACAACAACCCCCTGCAACGCTACAGGCTCGGGGGGAGAGTGGCTGGAAAGCTGCCCAGCAGAGAGAGACCTGGGGATGTTGGTTGACTGCCGGCCGAACATGAGCCAGCAGTGTGCCCAGGTGGCCAAGAAGGCCAACGGCATCCTGGCCTGTATCAGAAATAGTGTGGCCAGCAGGACTAGGGAAGTGATTGTGCCCCTGTACTGGTGAGGCCGCACCTTGAATCCTGTGTTCAGATTTGGGCCCCTCACCACAAGAAGGACATTGAGGTGCTGGAGCAGGTCCAGACAAGGGCAATGAAGCTGGTGAAGGGTCTGGAGCACAGGTCTTATGAGGAGCAGCTGAGGGAACTGGGGTTGTTTAGTCTAGAGAAGAGGAAGCTGAGAGGAGACCTTATCACTCTCTACAACTACCTGAAAGGAGGTTGTAGTGAGGTGATCACTGGCCTCTTCTCTAAAGTAAGAAGTGATAGGACAAGAGGAAAAGGCCCCAAGTTGCACAAGGGGAGGTTTAGGCTAGATATCAGAAAAAATTTCTTCATTGAAAGAGTGATCAGGCATTGGAACAGGCTGCCCAAGGAAGTGGTGGAATCACCATCCATGGTGGTGTTTAGGAAACGTATAGATATGATGCTTAGAGACATATTTAGTGAGTTAGGTGGTGTTGGGTTGGACTTGATGATCCTTGAGGTCTTTTCCAACCTTAATGATTCTATGATTCTATGATTTATACTTTATACCTGCTGTGTATGTATTGAGGAAAAAAAGTATATACCACTCTTCTTGACATTCCTTCCCACACTGCTGCAGTTAGATAGTCCTTTTATTTGATATATTTGCTATATATTCATCAGTTTCTGCTCTTCATATTAAAGAAAGGAAATTTGACAACCCTCCTCTTACTTAGCAGGAGTGAAACAGCTATATATATATATTATTTAAACTTGGTCACTACCAGATTTAACAAAATTATGCTGTCATCCCTGTGTTTTTAGGCTTGTTGACGAACTGACCTAAGAAACTGGAGTCTACTCATGATCTTTAAATAGGCTTGAAATAAGTGGAAGACATGAAAGACATACAATGAGAAAGTTTCTGCTGAGAAAGCAGAAAACTTTAATTAACAGAAGTCTGCCAGTCTTGATTTCTCAAATTAAAATTTCATTCTTCTGTCAGGTTGCTTCCTGTACATAATGAGATTAAATGCAAATTGGCTCATAGGAAAGCTTGGGCCTTGATTATGTGCAGTGTTGGAGAAACATCAGTCTGAGTTACAGTATTCAACTACATAGCTTATAAACCACTCTGTGTATCCTGAGAATTGTTTGATAGTGTGATCACTACCCAAGGTATATCATGCCGTGTATGGTACAGACATATACTGCAACTTGAGCAAAGGCAAGTCTCAAAGTTATGGTATGAAAGAAAGAAAAGCATTTACTACTTAGTCTATAACTACAGCTTCAGATGCTGATGGAAGGGAAGAAAACTCAATTTTTGTTAAATTTATTAATTGTTTGTAAAATAGTAAGGGAGAATAAAAGCATATCTTTTTTTGTATCTGTATGTCCTTCATTGGGGAGGTGGAAACACAGTTCATAATCACTGACAAGTTTTGTCTTTCTCTCTTCTAGCTATCTTCTTTGGCACTGGCCAGATAATGTGAGCTCTTAGCAAACCCTTGTCTATTTTCAGTGCCTTTAATTTCATTTTTAGTAGTGGTTTTGGTTTATTGATGATCCTTGAAGTCCTTTCCAACCTTAATGATTCTATGACTGTATGATTGTTTTTTTCTTCTTGAGCAGACATATCCTCTGAACAACCAAAATATTAACACTTCCTATTTGAACACATATTGTATTAAGGTAGGGATAAGGAAAATTATCTTAACACTTCCAACATGAGTTACTCAGATACTTGTAGAAAATGGACAGAAACATTTGGAAAAAAATTTATGAACTGAGAACCCTATTTATACGATTGTAAAGGAGTTTGTAGAGCTTGAATGCATACGTGTTCCTGGCATTTGAGTACATAAAAATGTTTAATCGTTGAAACAGTTAACATTTAAGAAAATACACTTAAGCAAAATATTGTCTGCCATCACTGGTAAATTTTCCAATAAATCACTTTCAAATAAAATATCAAGCATATGTTGAACTTAACATGTTGGCAACTGCTCAGAACAAAACTATGCCAAATGTGTTATTTTATTTGCTTTAATTAAGAAAGAAATTCATATTCAATATTTGCAAACTAACACAAACCTACAAAAACAACTATGAAATTGTTTTATTGGAAAGTTGATTTTGTGATATCTCTGTGGGTTTATTGAAATTTCATTTCACAGAATCACAGAATCACAGAATGTTAGAGAGGGGAAGGGACCTTGAAAGATCATCTAGTCCAATCCCCCTGCCGGAGCAGGAACACCTAGATCAGATCGCACAGGAACGCATCCAGGCGGGCTTTGAATGTCTCCAGAGAAGGAGACTCCACCTCTCTGGGCAGCCTGTTCCAGTGCTCTGTCACCTCACCATAAAGAAGTTTTTTCTCATATTCAAGTGGAACCTTCAACGATCCAGCTTGAACCCATTGCCCCTTGTCCTATCACTGGATGTCACAGAGAAGAGCCTGGCTCCATCCTCCTGACACTCACTCTTCACATATTTATGTTAATAAGGTCACCCCTCGGTCTCCTCTTTTCCAAGCTAAAGAGACCCATCTCCCTCAGCCTTTCCTCATTTCAAGATGGAGAGGTTAGATAGCACCATTTCAATACCTTTATTTCCAATTGGAGGGCTTAAATATACCTTATATGTACTGGTAAAATAGACTAATCAACAGAAAGTTGCCACTTTGTTCTCAAGTAAGAAATGATAAATTAATTTTGCCTTTGAATTATATGCAACTGAATTATACAAGTTAGTCTTATAAATTTTTTTGTAATTTCTCTTTTGTCAGATCATTGATCTTACTTTCTTCACGTGTACTAATACATGATTTGGTTTTTATTTACTTAAATCCATATTTCCTCTTTTTAAAGAATTCTTGTTGAGTTGATTAAGATAAGTGCAAATGATGAAATAATTTTCAGCCTTTTTTTCCACACAGTTTAATAATCACAAAACAGAAAACAGTACAATAGGACAAAGTATTGCAGGGACCTAATATAATTTAACTAAGTACTGCAGATGGTAGTACAACCATAAAGGACTGTGCAAGTGACACTGTATGAATAACATGCCTAGTTTGATAAAATATTTAAATGGTAGATGTCTACCCTGTGAAGAACATTCTTCTATCGAAACTCATCGAAGTAGATTGTTATCTTGACCTTTTATCAGCAAACTGGATAAGTAGCATTTTTACCCTCTGGACAGATGACTTGGCCATCACAGAGATTTTATTTTAATATTGCTTTGTTTCTTAGGAAGACTAAATCATATTAGGCTGAGTGACTACGAGGGTCTTCCCCTGATATACAGTTGAACTACTAGCTCAGGAGGTTAGGTAGACCAGAACTAACTAGATCAAGTCCATACAAAACTGATAGGGTAGTCAGAAAGTAAGATAGACACTATAAAGCTGTCACATAGCAAATTGTCTTAAAACCTTTTAGCATATGGTGTAGCCATATACTATGCTATCTTTCACAGAAAGCAATTGCATGTAAGTATTCCCTACTGAATCTTTAGAATTCAACTTTCAGTGATACAGCAAGTAGTATTTTCTCTAAGTTTCGAAATGCAGGAATGCTTATATGACACTAATATTACAGAAGACCTCCTACTCATTTAGATCCAAGCTACCCTGTACAAGATGAGATCTGTTCTTTCCCTTCATACCATGTGCTAAGAGTTCAAACCAGGGCTCAAGTTGAGCACATGTGCAAGTGCTCACAAATTGAAACCCAAACGAAGACAATATATAGAGTATTACACTATTTAGTGGAGACACCATATACTTCTATTTTATTAGTCCTGATAGTGTTTCAGTAAACCAAGTTGTATCTTTTTTGTAAACCAAACTATTTGTCATAAAGTCAAAGCTGAAAACTATGAAAGATGTGGAAACTTTATAGGGTTACCATTAAAAATAAACCTCACACCAACAACTGGCTATATTTCACTGCAAGACTGTGGAAAATCTGTTTGTAAAAGTGGATAAACTTTATTTTGGCTTAAAGGAAAAAGACATATTATTACTTAAAATATTTTAACCAATGGAATACTCCATATCAGCATTCTGGGGTGAATTAATTTAGTTTAGTAGTGCAGCCTGGAGAATAATGTATCAAATATTAAACTCTCAAGGTTTTGTTTCAAAGACTTCTAGTTAATATGTCTCTGCTTTCTAGTAAAGTTCATGGCATAATTCAGTACAGTCATTTTTTTTTTCTTACCTCTTCACAATTTCTTACCTCCTTCTTCACAATAAGAGCTTTTTTTAATGGAAAAGTCAAGCTGTTAACAACTGGAACGACTAATTTAGGTTATGCCATAGTATGCAAATAATTTAAAATATATTACCACTCCATGGAATAAAAACAACTTGATTTGTCTTTTCATATCTACAATACTTCTTTCAAAATCAACAAAATCAAGGTGAAGTACAGAAAACATTGAAGAACCGATAATCTGCATTTATGTATAGAGCAAAAACAATAAGAAGAGAGACGCACAGAGAAACTAAAAATCTTTCATGGGTACATCTATGTGCTTTAAGAAGCATTTGCTTGTATCATAAAAGAATCATAAGACCTAAAGTAATCTGGGACTTTTTGCCTGTTTCAATAACAGGGAACAAAATTATGGCAAAATTTCAAATATTTGCAACTTTACTTTTTTTCCTTTTAATCTGTAAGCTTCATCCATAAGAAATGTTTCTCAAAGGCTTCCAAAGCAAGAAATCATGTTAGGCATGGGGTGCAAGGAAGTTTTTATTCCATTATGCAGTTTAAGTGTTAGTCAAATAATTCCGCAATCAGCGAGCGAAACAACTCTCTTTTTTTTTTTTTTTATGCTGACCATGAAGTTCCTTCTTCTCTTACCTAATTATGCTATAGAAAACCAACTTTGATGCTGCAATATCCATTCTTCTGTTCCTTAATGTTCCTAATGAGAATCATAGTACAAGTTGCACTGATCTCCAGTCAAAAGGGACCTAGCGGACAGGAGAGAAATGTCAAGATCCTCATACCTGCTTTGTAATGAAGTGAAGAATTTAATCCTAAAAGAACCCCAAATGCATATTAATAACAACCATGTAAATAAAACATGCACAACAGTTCTTCAGAAGCATAGTTTAAGACCCACAATTGTTGTCTAGAAATTTACCTTATCCTTGAATAAAGCAGTTGGAAAATGTTTTGGAAAAATGTATGGATGCCAGAAAAAACAAAGTTCATCCTTAGTACTAGGAGGAATGATGTAATACTGAGTCTAGTCTGAGAACAGAAAACTAAACTGCCTGATTTTCAACTGAACTAAAGACCATAGTGCTCATTAAGTATCCATTGACTTTATTTTTTTTATCATTTACCAACAAAACAAAATGCAAAAATTTATTAATACCGTAGTTTGTCAGAAGGACCATGTAACACGTGTTACAACGTCAGTCTACATAGTTGACATGTGGCTGACATAGGCTGTTATTACTTGTTCCATCTAAAAAAAAAAAAAAGAAAAAAAAAGAAAAAAAAAGATAATTGAGAAATTGCCTCCTAAGCATGGTATATTGGTTATATACTATGCCAGTACATGTGGGCAAGGAGAGCTGGGACAGAATTATATTCACATCCATGACACTAGCAGAAATACTTATTAGATCTGAAATTCCATCCATATATAGGAACTGCTAATAAAAGAAACAGCAATGAAGTTCTACAGATTATAGAATGAAAGTAGACATACAGAACTAGAATTAGTGTATATGTAATTAACAATGTAATTTGCTCTCGTCTTGCACTTGTCAAGGCAGAGGTTCAGCTCATTGAAATGCACCCATCACCTAAAAAACTGCATGGTATTCTTCCATGCTGTAAGCATGTGGCAGACTTTTAATGTTATAAACATACATAAGTGAATACAAAGTATCATTTGTGTGTGTGAGTGTGGGTGTGAGTGTGCGGGTGTGTGGTGTGTGTGTCTGTGTGTGCACGTGCTTGCACAGAAAAAGCAACCAGAAAACCAACCGTGTCCTGGGCTGCATCAAGAGAAGCATTAGCAGCAGGTCAAGGGAGGTGATTCTCCCCCTCTACTCTGCTCTCGTGAGACCCCACCTGGAGTACTGTGTTCAGATGTGGGACCCCCAACATAAAAAAGACATGGACCTGTTGGAGAGAGTCCAGAGGAGAGCCACAAAATTGGTCAGAGTGCTGGAGTACCTCCCCTATGAGGACGGACTGAGAGAATTGGGGTTGTTCAGTCTGGAGAAAAGAAGGCTCCAAGTAGACTTAATAGCAGCCTTCCAGTACTCAAAGGCGGCCTACAGGAGAGACGGGGAGGCACTCTTTATCAGGGAGTGTAGTGACAGGACAAGAGGTAACAATTATAAGACGAAAGAAGGCAGATTTACGTTAGATATTAGGAAGAAATTTTTCACTATGAGGGTGGTGAGGCACTGGAACAGGTTGCCCAGGGAAGTTCTGGATGCCCCATCCCTGGGAGTGTTTGAGGCCAGGTTGGATGAGGCTTTGAGCAACCTGGTCTAGTGGAAGGTGTCCCTGTGCATGGCAGAGGGGTTGGAACTTGATGATTTTTAAGGTCCTTTCCAGCCCTAACCATTCTATGGTTGTATGATTTGTTGACACATGAAACTGGAGAAATCAGGTCAGTTTAAAGCTAACAGAATAATTTCCATTCAGTTTGAGCCTCAATAGTTTTTTTTTTTCTGTCCTGTCCTTGTCTTCCGGGAAGTCTCCTCTAATCTTTGACTGTTCAAGCCTGTATGAGTTAGCTTCATACAATGAATGACAGTAGCAGAAAGTAACAATGCTTCTTCACACCTACCGCTTGTCTCATCCAATGTCTGCTTCCTCAGTATTGTACACTGTGAATTTTTAAAATGCAAGTGCATTCATGGGGAAATGTCTAGGGCATCCTTTTGCAGGACCACATTCAAACTACTCTCATCTCAGAAAAGTTATTGAAACATAAAGCTATTCAACATAGGCAGGCAAATGTGACCCATTCCACACTATGATGAAAAACAATACATATCAGTTTTCTCATGTCTCCTTCCACTCCCAAGCAACTAAAAGGCAGTTAGAGCCAAAGATTAGTTTTTTAAAAATACTCAGTAATATGACTCTAGTTTCTGCACTGTACTAACAAATACATTTATGCACAATAAGTGGCCTAAGACAGTATTAGATATTCTCCTCACAATAGATCTACAGCACTGGTGTTAGTCACCATAAGATATTAATATAAAACCTTTGGTATGAAAGTATCAATATTCAAAGGCTTTTATTTCAGCAGCCAGAAGAGTCACTCACCTTACAGGTCACTATCTGAATACAGAGCATCAGTCCCCGCCATGTCTAATTTCCATTTCTCGAAGGGTGCAAAAACTGGTAGAAATCGCCTCATGTTTCTGGAAATAACTGTAATACAGAAGAAAATTATTTTAAAATTCCATTTTGCTCCACATAAAGGCTTCATGTTAATATAATTTTGCAAGCAGCTTAGTGATTTACCTTGTTCTTAAATAAAAGAAAAAAAAAAAAGAGGGAAATAATGGGACAATAACAGAACATCCATCATTGTTTTTCACTTGCTAAAAAAAAACTTTATATTATCTATTCTCATTATAATACTATCTATTATCATTATATTTCATTTAACTTATAATAATAAAATAAGGAATATCTCTCACTTTACAAAACAGAGGTCATTTATTTCAGGTTACCCTAATGATACAATATTGTAATAAGAACCAAAACTGCATATCTTCCATAGGTGGCTCAGTTATTTTAATCTTTAAACTACTAGACATTGGATCATTTTTATGATCTTTATCAAAGTTGTGAAAATAAAAAGTACGACAGTCTGTTTTCTAAAAATTAATAAAAAATAAATGCAAGTCTACTCTTTTATGAACAGGAATTTTTTTTTTAAAGAAAGACAACATTTCAGTATGTAGACTTAAGCAGAATTTATGTTCAAGATAGCGTGATATGCTGCAATGTGAAAAATTGAGAAATTGAGAGCATTATGAGGAAACTAACCCCACATGGTTCATAATTTTTTTTTTAATATTAAAAAATATCTGCAGGTTCTTTCTATATATGTGTACCCTATATGAACTCCATTTCAAGCTTAACAGCTGGAATATCTTCAAATTAGTAAAACATTTCTAAAATAAAAACACATTTGAAGTGATAGAGTATTTCTAAAGGCCACATTATAAACAATTGTTCCTTGTATGCTATTAAATTATTCTTCACTTTCCCAGAATATTCTGAGAATTATAATTGTACATATCTGTTTCCCTGTAGGTCTGAGGAACACTAGATTGATGATAGCACAGAAAATGAGACTATTTGAAACAGGTATGCATTCAAACCAATTTTAAATTGGTATTCTCTCAACTTTGTCCTTATCAACCTCTTCTGATCATGCCCTAGTGGGGACAGCCAACATAATCCATCTTCCAGTTCTCCATACTCATTATCTGAGAGTGTCAGAGGTAATATGCTCCTATCTTGCACTTGCCAAGGGCAGAGATTTAGCTCATTGAAATATACCCATCACCTAAAGAACAGAGTTCTTGAGCCTTAAGACTGCAAGACAGCAAAAAAGAGAGAAGAAAATCTGCATGAACTGCTGTTTTTTACAGGGGAAGTGCAGTAAGTCCATTTGAGTATGTACCTATGTCTGTTGGCACCAAGTTTTTTGCATTGTTTACACAGGGAAGGCACTGCATTGTGAATGAAGCATGGACCAGAACAACCTTCTGTTGAGGGCCTGAAATGTACCATGCAAGGGAAAAAAGACATAAATCAATTTTTAAGCTTGTGCATATAAACAAATACTGTTATCCAAACCAAGAAACTTCAATTTATTCTACTATTTGATTATCTTAGGTAATTCAAAATTATTTTAATATTTCTTTCCTTGATGACAAGAGAGCTCTGACATATGTTGCAGTGTACTGATCATCATACTCTCCGTTAGACTAACTAGACTAACTAGAGTGATACAGTCTTATTTTTGCTCAGGCAAACTACAGTAGTTTGCACAACACCAGTAGGCCACAATCCTCTTCACTAGGAATTGATACTACATCTAGGATATCCTAAAGCTGCAGTAAGAGATACTTACCAAACTCTAATGTAATTTCTGTGGAGTAGTGTCACAAAATCAGGACTTTTTTTTTCAGATGATCCTCTGCACTTATCCCTGAAATCAAGACTTTGTGGCATCAGTATTTCCTTTCCCTTGCATTATAAGATCCATTCTGAAGAAAATTAAATACATTTATTTCTTCTGATGCCTTGTCCATTTCTCAGATATATCTGAAAAGTGTAGAGACAAAACATGAATGAAAATATGGAAAATCAGAAGGAATTTATTTTAAGTTCTTTTAAAATTTAGGGACAGATATTTGTAGACTTCTGTTCAACAGCAACCAAAATTATGTTCCAAACACTGTGGTTAAGAAATTAAAATCTATGATATCTCTTTGATAGCACACTTCTGAGGAAAATGTAAGGTCATTAGAGTGAACTCCATGGAACCAGGTATGCACATACACAAAAGAATAAAAAAGAGGAAAAACCATTGATGTCATCTGAAAGAACAGTTCTATAAAATTTAGGTTTTCTAAACAAACCTGCAGGTGAAGCATTTTATGTCATAAGTTATCCCTTTTTGTAGAGAGCCCCATTGCTGTATTGATTTAGGCAAAAAACCCCAAAATTTAGTCATGGGGCATAACAGAATTATATTGAAATTTCAGCAGGCTGAGGAAATTATGCAAATCCTATAGTTACAGCAAACAAAGTAATTAGCTCTGCAGATGCAACAGATTCCAGTAAGAATCATTATGGACATGATTTTAAAGAAATACTGTGACAACTGAAGTTTTCCAAATTATTTATACCACATAATTTATTTTTTATTACTTTATAAATTTAACGTATTTTTTTTTAGAGAAATGGTTTTAACTGCATTCTAGCTGAATTTTCTTGTAGGGATTACAATAAGAAAAATGCATTTTAAACTAAGAATGACTCTTTGTTTACTACAAGTTGTCAGATTTGTCTGAAAAGATTGCTCAGAAAATGCAGAGTTAAGTACATATTTTAAAAGACAAATGGTGATTTTGAATTCTTGGAGATTTGGGGCAATGGACATTGTTTTTGGAGCAAAACTTCTACCGCCTTTAAAATATTGACAGCAGCAACAAGCAAAGGGAGATGAACAGCTAAACATGCCATCACAAATAGAATGTGAAACAATGGATGTACAACCAGAGAAGATCCTGTCAACTCAAATAGAGCCTATATAGAGCAGCATAGCTCTAGAAACACAGATTTTCTCTGAGAATTAGTCATTCTAGCACTGACCAGCATGTCAAGCAACCTTGCTCAAGACCAAGCTGCTTCACCTTTAATACTATTGACAGCCAGTAAACTAAATCCAGCACAGGCAATTTATGCAGTGTTCCTCAGATGTAGTATTGATGTTGTAGATTAGTGGCAGTCTTAGTAAGAGTTCGAAGGTTGACTGTAACTAAGGTGATGATAATATTACAACAGTTACCCTTTGCAGAAAAGAAATTAATGAAATTTTTTTTTTCTGAAAAACTAATTAAGAAGAAATGAAACAGAATACTATATATGCCTAAACACACAGACACATATAAAATGCCAGCCTTTCCTGATGAAATGTGTGAATTTTGTATAGGTATTTTAAGATGCCATTTTTTAACATTGCACTGATTTTGATTAATTAATTACACATAAATTTAAGCAAAAAAAAAAAATCAAATGAGTGCACATGCCATAACTCCTGAAAACCAGGAAAAGTTAGTGTCTGTGTTAACAAGGACTAATCATAGATTCATCAAGTCATTCATGTCAGATCATGTATGTTTTCACTGTCATTTCAAATTACACAGTTTGTTAATATTACTTTAAAGTCAGGCATATTGCCTGCAATGAAGTATTACATATGCCAAGCTGTGTTCACAGTTGGCACTGCAGAAATGCGAGGGTTAAAAGCAGGAGAGAAAAAAAAAAGTTGCTGAAAGGTAGGAAGGAAAAAAAAAAACAAATATCTAAAGCTCAAGGCTGGAAACTGAGCAGCTAGAAACAATGTGTTGGCAATAAATAATCTGATATAAGACAACGTATGGCAGAAATCAGTGAAACCTCTGCCAGATAGGAAAACACGTTTAAGCCACAGGTTATCAAATAAATGCAGATACAGCAAAATCAAACAACAGAGGAAAACAAAGTGTGACCAAGGCAAAGGAAGTTTAGCCTGTATACACAGAGAGATATAAGATATGGAACAAAATAAAATGAAATTAAATGATCCTCTTTCCCCTCAGACTGGCATGTTCTGTGCCTTGAAGGTTTATATTAAAAACCCCTACAGATAAGAATGAAACCACGTGTAACAACACAGAGATTTGTTTTATTTATTTATTTAGATTTCACATACTAAAAAATAGTGAGGCGGAAGGAAAAATTCTGGTCCCAGATTGTAAATTGCCTCAGGCAATTTTTGAGATATGGTATATGATATGTTACACTACGGAAAACTATAAATTTGAAGCAAACCTGACAAAACTTACACCTTTGGCAAAATGCTATGAACAATTAATTTCCCTTCACCCTCTCTCAGATTCACCTGCCCACCTATCTCTGGACCAAAAGTAAGGAAATTAATGTTATTTTGATACCATGAAAAGGATACCGAGTCCTGCTTCCTTGTAAATGGAGAGTCAGCAAATTCTCTCTAATCCTTTAGAATCATAGAATCATACAATCATCAAGGTTGGAAAAAGACCTCAAGGATCATCAAGTCCAAACGTCAACACCTCCTAACTCACTAAACGAAGTCCACATCTACACGTTTCTTGAACACCTTCAGGGATGATGACTCCGCCACTTACCTGGACAGCCTGTTCCAATGCCTGATCACTTTTCATGAAGAAATTTTTTCTACTATCCAGCCTCAACCTCCTTTGGTGCAAATTGCGGCCATTTCCTCTTGCCCTATCACTTGTTGCTTTAGAGAAGAGGCTAGCACCCACCTCACTACAACCTCCTTTTAGGTAGTTGTAGAGAGTGATAAGGTCTCCCCTCAGCCTCCTTTTCCCTAGACTAAATAACCCCCATTCCCTCAGCCGCACCTCATAAGACCTGGTCTCCAGACATGTCACCAGCTTTGTTACCCTCTTCTCTGGGTCTGCTCCAGCACCGGAATGTCCTTCTAGTGGTGAGGGGCCCAAAACTGAACAAAGGATTCAAGGTGCAGCCTCACAAGCGCTGAGTGAAGAAAGTGTGAGTGGCTGGAGAAGAGAACCCAGAGAGCTGTGGTGAATGGGATGGAGTCTTGTTGGAGGCCTGTATCTGGTGGAGTCCCCAAGGGTTTGGTATTGGGACTGATGATATTTAATATATTCATCAACAACTTGGATGAGGGAACAGAGTGCACCCTCAGCAAGTTTGCTGATGATACGAAACTGGGAGGAGTGGCTGACACGCCAGAAGGCTGTGCTTCCATCCAGCGAGACCTAGACAGGCTGGAGATTTGGGCGGGGAAAAATTTAATGTAATTTAACAAGAGCAAGTGTAGAGCCTTGCATCTGGGTAAGAACAACTCTGGGTACCAGTATAAGTTGGGTACTGAGCTGTTGGAGAGTAGTGTAGGGGAGAGGGACCTGGGGGTCCTGCTGGACAGCAGGATGACCATGAGCCAGCACTGTGCCCTCGTGGCCAAGAAGGCCAATGGCNGAGGGGTGTCCTAATGAATGTTTATAAATATGTGAAGGGTGAGTGTCAGGAGGATGGAGCCAGGCTCTTCTCTGTGACATCCAGTGATAGGACAAGGGGCAATGGGTTCAAGCTGGAACATAGGAGGTTCCACTTGAATATGAGAAAAAACTTCTTCACAGTGAGGGTGACAGAGCACTGGAACAGACTGTCCAGAGAGTTTGTGGTGTTTCCTTCTTTGGAGATGTTCAAAGCCCGCCTGGATGCGTTCCTGTGTGATCTGATCTAGGTGTTCCTGCCCTGGCAGAGGAATTGGACTAGATAATCTTTCGAGGTCCCTTCCAATCTCTAACATTCTGTGATTTTGTGAGTGCAGGAGCACAATCTCTTCCCTAG